>CAJNIZ010047324.1:0-23187 GCA_905231905.1 Symbiodinium pilosum | reverse complement strand
CATCTTGCAACCTCGCAGCCGCCCACAGACTGTTTGACAGATGTTGAGGAATCATGTCCTTTACCTTGTCAGGGATACTGGATGCAATGGCAGGAACTGCCATACGCACCCCCGGCACTTCATCTTGCAACCTCGCAGCTGCCCACAGGCTGTTGGACAGCTCTTGAGGAGCCATTTCCTTTGCCTTGTCAGGGATACTGGACGCAACGGCTGGAACAGCCGTGAGCACCTCCGGCACTGCATCTTGCAACCTCGCAGCCGCCCAGAGACTGTTCGACAGATGTTGGGGAACCATGTCTTCTATTCTCCTTACGATACACTTCGCAATGTCCGGCGCAGCAACTGACACTTTTGGCACAGAACCTTCAAGCTTCGCAACACACAGCAAGCAGTTTGAGAGCTCTTGTGCTTTCATAGCAGACGCCTTTTGCTGCACGTATTTGCTCAGCTCCACCACAAGAGCTGCATTACAAGCATCCGCTTTGTCGTATAGTTCTCCATGTGCCCAGAACACGTTGGCAGCCTCGCGTACACCTACCTTGTTCACCCTGAGCATGGAGTGCAAACGTGCGACTAGCCTCGGCCAAACGGAGCTGCCACGATCTGCCCGGCCAAGCTGACGTCGCTTGCTGAACTTCGCCAGCCGGGTGAATGCGGCTGACATGTGGAAGTCATTGAAGACCTTGTTGTCCACTTCTTCACCCACCACTTCCAGGATCGAGGCGGCAGACTCGGCTTTAGAGATCCTTGACGTAAGCACTCTGGGATTTGGCCCACGGCTCCGAGGAGTTTGCTCTGCCCGCCTCTGCTCCCGCGCTCGCCTCGCGGTTTTCGAAGCTGGAGATGGACAAGCTGGACAGGCGGAGCGTGGTCCGTGCGGCTGCCTGGGACTGCTGTTCAAGTAGCTCAGGAACAGTAGCTGCCTGCTACCCCCCATGCACGTGTGCATGAGAAGCATCCCCCAGAACAACGCAAGCAAAACGGGCTGGAAGCCTGCCTGTGCAACCGGCCGTCTGCCAGCGGTCGACATGGCAGAGCTAAGGGATGAGCGAGAGACTCAGACACTGTCAGACCCTTCGGCTGCGGTGCAAGGTTAACTTGGGACATTACCATGACTGACGCACGAGCAATGTGAAAACAGACATGACCAACGCACTCAAACGCGGCATGTGCCTCTTAGGAGTTGGCTTGCCGTAGCTCGTCAAATTCATGCTTGCTGCACAGNNCCCCCCCCCCCCCCCCACAAAATAACTATACAGCGTCAGGGTTAAAGAGGCTGTTTCTTCCGCGATGGTTCGTGTCCGGGACACATTTTTTGTATCCGCGTATAGAATAACCAACGTACTCTTTGAATGGGCTTTGGGCTTGCTTCGGATCGCCAGTTTTGAATGTCTACAGTTGGTAGCTAGCCTTGACCCTCTATACCTTCGAAGCCCTTGTTGCCCGGTTGCCCTACACACTCTTAGTCAAGTAGAGAATTTCAAAACCGAAACAACTTGTTTTGCGAAGGTTTATGGAAATCTCCCTTAACTGGGTTGCTGCTAAGGAACATAGATTGAGTTACTATACTGGAAAAACCCTTCTTTTAACTATATATATATATATACACATATATTTACCCATAATATAGTAACTTATATTAAGTTCCTTAGCAGCAACCAGAGTACTCAAACCCTAAACCCTAAACCCTGTTACCTCTCCCTTTTGGGAGAGGCCGGGTGAACTTGGGACAAGTTACTCAGCTACATTGAACAACTTACTGGGGCAAGTAGAAGTAGGGCAAGTGTCATATAGGGGTTATATAGGACTATATCCCCTTATTCCCTGCTAACCCTAATCCCAAAACCCTAAACCCTACATTAGGACTATATTCCCTCATTCCCTGCTAACCCTAAGCCCAAAACCCTAAACCCTATATTAGGAACATATTCTCTTATTCCATACTTACTAAGAACCTCAGGCAGTCTTAGGCCCGCGCGGAGGAGATGATCAGCTTCAGATCTTGCCGGAACCGCGCAACCTGAGGGTGCTTTCCAAATTTATCTTTGGAGGGGACTTGGGGTGTAGGGTTGGGGGGTTAGGGTTTAGAGCTTAGGTAGGGGGTTTAGGGTTGTGGGTTTACGGATTAGCAGCTTCAATCGTCATTGGGCTCAAGTAGGATGAAGGCATTTGGCAAAGGGGAATGGCCCTGAATGGTCAATGAGTAAGATGTCTTTCTACCATATATGCATGTACATGCTCTGAGAGTATTCATTTTGAAGCGGTGGCTGGGGTCAATTTCAGGGCGAGGGGATTATGAGGGCTTGCTACAAGGGTCCCCTAACCCCTTAACCCTAAACCCTAAACCCTGAAACCCTAAACCCTAAACCCTAAACCCTGAAACCTTAAACCCTAAAACCCTAAACTCTTAAACTAAAACCCCCAAAGCTCATACCACCTTCGCAGACCTCCGATGTTCTCTATAGAGTAGCCCTGGAGGTTGGTGCCTGGTACTTCAGGGGGCCTCCTTTGACAGGGTTTAGGGTTTTAGGGTTCCAGGGTTTTACAGGTCAGTGTTTAGGGATCTAGGGTTTTAGGTTTTAGGGTTTGGAGGCGTAAGAGGTTCAAAACTATTTCTTGTGGATTATGCAGGGACAATGTTCCCCATATTCCTATCCTAATTCGGTCCTAAGTATTCAAATGCCGACATGAGATGAAAGGAACCCACAACCTGATACACTCTAAACAAAACGGACGCTGCTACACTTCCGCTTGAAGAAGTTGTCTGTACAACACGGCATTTACGCATGTGCATCTCGACCATGTCAGAAATGAGAAACAGCAAATACCTGGCGTTCAGAAAACAGAAACCATGCATCGCATAGCTTTTTTTCAAGTCGAGGAAGGCACTTGCCCTAAATTGGGTACCCCAATATAGACCCCAAATCAATAGCATCCTTGTTATGGGGACCCCGCCAAAAACGGTACCCCTAATTTTGGGAAACCCCTATGAGGGACCCCAACAACAGCCATCAGCAGGCCATGATTCCCCTAAACCCTAAACCCTAAACCCTGAGCCCCGACAGTGCCCAGTAGGCAAACTCGCATCATGCTGCGCATTACATCAGGGAGTTTCCCTTTGTACCCTTAGGGCTTGCACCTTTGGGTTTCGGTCCCTAAACCAGGGAATATGGACCTAAGGCAGGGTATTTGGGACCCAAAACATAAGGCTGACATTAAGGGTACAAACTTAAAGTCTTTGATTATAACACTTGGCCAACAAAACCGGTTCGACATCCGGGGCTTGCCTGCACTCCATGACCGAAGCGCTTGCGTCGTTTAGGGGCATAAGTAGCTAGAATGTGGGCCTTAGGGGTTACAATATACTATACTCAAGCACGGATTAGAAGTGGATGGTATTGAGAACCATTCAGAATTTGAATATGGGCTTTAGGGGTTACAATATACTATACTTAAGCACGGACTATAAGGGGATGGTAATTGTTGAGAACCATTCAGGCTCTCATTTCAGGACGTCCTCCAAGATCCCTTATCACACCAGCTTTTGAGTCACCCGCAGTTAAACACAGCCCAAAGTCAAGCAAGACAGCTAAACTAAACCCTAACCCTAAACCCTACCCACCTCTAAACCCTTTGGACTGGAATGTCCTGAAACCTGGGACCCTAAACCCTAAACTTGGGCACATACGACCAGCCTATGCCGGATGCACTTGCGGGGTGTCCTAAATTACTACCGGGAGTCTCCCGACAATCTCCCTTTCCCCCCTGCATGCGCCATGTGTGATGCCTCGAATGCCTTCCCCTCATTCCCAAACCCCCCAGACTAATGAATTTTCTCCGCAGTATATATAGATATATATACCCCCTTGCGTAGATAGAATATGGTGTATATGGGGATCTTGTTATAATATAACCAAGGCAATATTCTATATACTTAAGGGGGACTGTAATGGTACTGTCTTCGTGGGGAGATTATTAGAGTGGGTGGGGAGTTTAGTATTTTGGGGAGGTGATTACTACAATCCTCCCGTCATGCCTTAGCAACCCCCTACTTTGAGGATCAAGAGGACTTAGCATGTCGCTTAATATGGGGATGCGGTGGTTTGTATAATAGACCTTTTAGGATTTAGGATCTAAACTCCGAGCATCCCCCTTAACAAGCCCTATACTAGTCCCCCATATAATCCCCTATGTAACCCCCTTTAAGGAGCTTAGACCATAGCTCATACATGTGATACGGGCCCTGAGGTTGTAATTTTATGTATACTTACAAGTGTCCCTGACCCTCCAAGCAGTTTAACTATACCGCTGTAGGGACACCTCCTCTGAGGGCGCTGACATCCTTTACCAAGCCGAAGAGCACGTCTGTGTGGAGCGTTCGTTCCTTGAACTACTGCAATGCTCTTGGGCCCCAAATATCCCGGAGTAACTGATACTTCCTCTAGGTTGAGCTACTGTAATCCTCTTGGGCACCAAATATCCCGGATTAATTAATACTTTTTGTAATGAGGTTGAGCTACAGTAATCCTCTAGGGCCTCAAATAGCCCCAAGTAGGTACAATTTTTTAACTGAGGGACAAGTGACCAAATTAGTGTGTCATGTATGGGCTTAGGGCCTCAAGGATTTCTTTCGAATGGCAGAGAGTAGGCTGACCAGTCACGGAAACTATACTTCGGAGTCCATTTACATTGAATCTTAATAAGCGGAGGCGCTTGAAGAGATAGCTCCATGAGGTCATAATCCTGAGAATCTACACTTGCCGCCCCACAGTCGTCAACGTCAGAAGATATCCAGGCAGGAGGGTTTGGAGACGACATCGGGGAACAAGAATGGAAGGGGCTGTCTTTGGGTGGGCCTTCGGCAGTCTAGTCATGGAATGCATGCGAGCATTGCCCTTCCACATCCCAGCAGACAGCAGCACCAATATCAAGAAGACTGAATCTAGGGCGACAGCAGCTGCTGGGTATCTCATAGAGGCCTTATACGCCCCGTACATATAGATGTATATAGCCCCATCCCACCCCCCAAGAGTCCCTATAGACCCGATATATTCCCATTACAGTCTGCCAGATTCTCTTCCCCACCTCTGAGGAGTCCCTGGACTGTAAAACCCAACCCTCCAGCACTTAGGGTTTAGGGTTTAGGGTTTGCTGTCAGGGGAGGCAAAGGCAAAGCAAGATGTCAGAAAGGCCCTTGAGGCCATGGCTATATGGGAGATTGCAGAAACATTACTGGCTTCATGAGGATCTACATGTTGGCAATTACATCTAGATTTTTTTTCAAGATTCGGGTCCTGTCTGAATCCTCCAAAGATATTGGGATATTTTCTCCAAGGACCTGCAGAAAACACACAATGTGATAGTGTTTACATGACATAACAACAAAGGTACCACAACAAAGGTACTGGAAAGCGTCGCTCTAAGTGGGGGTATTCGAAGCTTCCCCCCATGAAATCCTTCACTACCACGTTGAACCCTAGACCCTAAACTCTGATCTGTAAACCCTACTTCCTGATACCTGATCCATAAACCCGAATTCCTACAGCCCAAACCCTGAACCCTAACCCCTAGACCCTAAACCCCGCCAGCAACCACAAGAGCCCAATGACCTGGGATTCCCTGCGTGCGCTTCATCCACCATCATCACCTGAATGAAGCTGCTTGTTGTAACACGGGCCTTAGGGTTTTGGGGTTTAGGTTTTAAGTTTAGGCTTTAAGATTCAGGGTTTAGGGTTTAGGGTTTTGGGGTTTAGGGCTTAGGATTCAGGGGCCTAAATCATGGTATCATGGCTCTCCCTACTTAGTAACTCTATCTGCGGTAGAATTTCAATGAATGATTTATCTAAAGCATCCACGAATCTTCTTTAAGTCCTTGCATCGAAGACTGCTACTTCAAGAGCCTTTGATCCGAGGCTGAGCTTGGAGGGTCAAGGTGACTTAGCAAGTTGCTGATGCACCCCTATAACTTGCCTATAACCCATATCAGATAGTGACCCTAATTAGTCGCTTTTCTGACCTACATACTAAATCCCCCTGACTCTCTAAGAGGCTTCTGGAAGGGTCAGCTCAGAGGGGATGCGCCCGTAATCATCTTTGAGAGTTGACGATTTACGGGTTTCGAGCTTTCAGGCTCTTAGGGTTTGAGGGTTTCTCTGTAAGGCTTCCTGCAAGCCACTCAGCCGTCCTTCAGTCATTGTATTCCTAAAACCTGAACGCCCTAAAAACTGAATCTCAGACCCAAAGCACTAGGTTTAGGGTTTCGTAGGGCCTCAACCCAAACCCCAAAATCAGGCTTGAACCATAAACTCTCTCCTAAAAGCCTGAGTCCTAAACCCTTCATGTCGGTGATTCTGAGGTACGGGCAGAGTAGGATGCCATGTCGGGTTCGTGCCTGATGTTTTTGGAGACAATGAGTTTAGGGCTTATAGGGTTTAGGGCTTAGGACTCAGGAGTTAAGGGTTTACGGATTAGGGTTTAGGGCTTAGGGTTTGGGGCTTAGGGTTCGAAGCAGGGGCCCTTCGACAGGCTAGGGATATGGAAGTTCCTCAAAATTGCCCAATACTGTTGATGGATGAAATCTTGCCCCTAAACTACTGTAATTCCTAGGACTTTAAGGACTTAAGGTGGTGCAAGATTTCCTCCATCAACAGTATGTTCCTAAAGTTTCTAGGGGCTCTATGTATGGCAATCCCGACATACTGGATGATACTGATACGAGGGTCATGGGGACCCCTACTTCGGGCTAAAAAGTGCTGATTTGGTAACCTCACAAATGTGGCGGCTCCTGTGGGGGTTGAAGTGTCATGGTACCTGGGGCCGAAGAGTTAAGCGTCGGCCTTTGATTTCAAGGGAAAATGTGAATCCCTAAACTTAGAATCCTAGCGTGGGTTCGGACTCTACGAAAACTGTCCTGTGGGGTATCGTTTGCGTGACGTCAGGGTTCTAAATTTATCTTGACCCGCTGGTTTGGCTTCTTTAGCGTTCCCCATTTCGCTTCGTGCTATTGCTATTCACCTCCGGTAATATCCCATGGCGAGGGTGTTCAGGCTATTTGTGAATCAGACAGGCCGAGTGCACATTAAGTATGTGGGCACGGGAATCTGCGAAATCTAGTTCACATGTGTGGGGCAAGTTTGTAATCGTAACTTGGCCTTTCTAGTAAGTAAGGTGTATACCTAGGCCCTCCTTCTACCACCTATATACCCGAAATAGGGACCATATACCAATATTTAAGGGTACAAGGAGGGTCCTGGTAAGTACTACAGAACTGTAGGTGACTGAGATTGAAATTAGAGGTTTCGCGCTGGGAGATTCCTCCACTGCAGGACCACCCTCCGAGGCCAAAGACAGAAAGCTTCGGAGCAGCATACCGTCCTTGGATTAAAGTTAAATTCAGGTGTTAGGTTTTAGGGTACCAAGTGAATAACTTTACATAAGGCTTACATGGGCAGACTAGGAGGTATAGAAGGGCTGTCTAAGGCTTACATGGGTTTAGGGTTTAGGGTTTAGGGCGGGAAACTACCCACGTGAAATTCCTTAGATTGTTAGATTGGATGATGCGGCGGTTTCTGAGACTAGTCCTTGGATTAAAGTTAAATTCAGGTGTTAGGTTTTAGGGTACCAAGTGAATAACTTTACATAAGGCTTACATGGGGAGACTAGGAGGTATAGAAGGGCTGTCTAAGGCTTACATGGGTTTAGGGTTTAGGGCGGGAAACTACCCACGTGAAATTCCTTAGATTGTTAGATTGGATGATGCGGCGGTTTCTGAGACTAAGGGTCTGCCACAAGAACCAGGAAATGTACCTGTAATCTCCCAAGGCCTACAATTAAATTTGTATGTTCAATACTTGCTAGGGGTAATACTATACGAACAATTAACTGGAAGTCCTGAGGGAAACACTTATAATGAAGAAAACATGTGGCTGTTTCCTCCTTCAGGGGTTATACGATAACGAAAACTAGAAAAATCTTCAGCAAAGAGGATGTACAGGGAAAATGGAGGGACTGGCGTGAGAATGGGGTATTAGAGGGTATTGGATGGATATATGGGTGTTTTCAGCTTTAGGGTTAAGGGTCATCTGGGGCACCCTCACGGGGTTTGCGGTTTCGGAAGCTAAAGGAGGTAACAGGAATACAGGAGCCCCCTTTGGCGGCTATATAGAAGGGCTGTCCATGCTCATGTCTTGTGATAACATGCGGGCCTGCAGAATAAGCTGTAACCCTAGGGATCCAAATAGCCCCATGCAGGTAATACCCTAAACCCTAAACCCTAAACCCTTAACTTTGGGGCCCAATGTAGGTATTATTTGTATACTTGGATCCCTATGGAAGGGATTAGGATTTGTCGCTTAGGAGCCTGAGCGTTTTGGGTTTACCCTCCCGGAAACTAACATGGAAACCCAAAAAGGGCCCTATAAAGACTAGAGTCCCTTAAAAAATGGCTATATGGGTTTCCATGTTAATTTGGGGGAGTGTAAGAGCTTTAAGGTCTGGAGTCTAGTCAGTCGGAGATGAGCATGCCAGGTATGTCACCTCTTGATTTAAATCCTAAGCCCAGCTAGGGCTTCGGAAATAAAAACCATTAGGTAGATGAGCATCGTCGACGTATAATCCTATATGCAGGGTACCTTCGATTTCAACTTCCACTCGATTTTACATTTGATTCTCCATTATCCCTACACTATATTGGGGACATAACCTGTCCCGTAAAACCTGCACCCTTATCCCATAAACCTCTAATCTCTAGACCTCTAAACCTCAAAAATCTAAAATCCAAACCCTACCGAAGGTCCCAACCCCAGTCCCTAAATCCTGTCAGGGAAACCCTAGCGTCGGGAAAGGTATGCTCCTCTCCAAGTGATTTTGCCGCTTAACCCGGGAAGGCAAGCCCGCCCCCAAACCCTAAACCTTGAACCCTAAACCCAAAACTGAAACCCCAAATTTCCATGTTCTTTTCCATTATCCCTACAAAACCCCTATATCCCCCTGTATAACCCCCATATCCACCTATATCAGCAAAAGGCAGCCATGAGTCCGTCATGTACTCAATGATGGTGCGGTCTGTGGTGCAGTCCTCCACGTCGAGCTTTGGGCTGATCAACCCTAAAGGGTTTAGGGTTTATGGTTTAAACTTAAACCTTGGGTCATTCCCCCTTACAGTAACGGTTACCACAATGGGTTATAGGAGTTATAAGAACCCCCTTAATAAGGCCCTTTTAAGGACGGTTACTGGGTGGGGGAATGACCCAACCTAAACCCTAAATCCGATAGCTCGAAAGCCTTTCATGAGTAGCTCATGAAGGCTTAGGGCTGCTGTCCCAAGATTAGGGATACCTTTGGGTTTAGGGTTTAGGGTTTAGGGTTTAGGGTTTAGGGGTTTAGGGTTTAGGGTTTAGGGGTTTAGGGTTTAGGGTTTAGGGTTTAGGGCCTAATCCTTAGGAGGACCCCCCACCCAGGAATAGTGACTATAAAGGATAATAAGGATAATATTAGAGTCCTCTTATGTTCTTATTATACCACTATTACAGAGTGGGGGGTCCTCCTAAGGGATACCTATTTGGGGTAGGGGTCGAAGTGTACCAAGTTTTTGTTTAGGGCTTAGGGTTTAGGGTCTTTATAAAGGGGATATAGAAGTTATACAGGGCATATAGGGCCACATAGGGTACAGGGGTTAGGGCTTAGGGTTTCCCAAAATTAGGGATCCTTTTTTGGTGTGTCCCAATAAGGGGATTCAGGGATCTCTTCACAAAACCCCTGCAGGGCATCCCAAAATCATGTCCACGAAGCTGGAAAATGGGACTATAGTAGGGCGTATAGCTATGCCAAAGTGTAAGAGGGACCCCCATGTCCACTGGTAAGGGCCCCTTAACAAGGCGAATATTGACAGCATCTCATGTAATTCTAGGCTGCTTGGCACGAATTCTTGACAAGAAAAACAACGTCTCATCCCTTCAGGAAATCATACGAGCGTGCCCCCCAAAATATGTAGGGATTGCGAGGAGATTCTAAACGTCATCATCGGGAATCAAAGTTGAACTATGTTGACGAACACCTGCATCTTCAGGTTCCCAAAGCTTGGGTGCCAATAGTCTGTTTGATAGCTTACCGCGGGAGAATTGTGGCACAGCAAGTCAACCGAACAGACATCAAACCGGACACTGTAAGTGTCAGCTAAGTTGCACCCTGTCCGAATACCTAAACATTGAATCCTAACCGCCCACATCCCCGCCTTCAAAGCCCTTTGACTCTCAGCCTCATAAACCCTAAACCCTAAATAGCAAATAGTAGTTTCCATTCTATTTTCCATTATCCCAATAAAACCCCAATAGAACCCCAATATAACCAAATCATAACCTAATCCACCAACCACACCTGGCAACTCCGAAGTCAGAAGAAGTGAAACTCCCAAAGAGTTCATGTAGTTATATGGGTGGTTGTCAAAATTTTTGTCCCTTTTTGGGTACCCTAAATATTAGGTGCCGTATTAGAATAGGGACCCAAAAAAAGGACCATAATTTTGACAACCACCCATATAGTATATACTCGGGCCCCAAAACAATGATGCGGGCACTTTGGGCCTCAAGTATGTACTATAGACCTACATGGACCTTTTGGGACTCATCATCACCATCTACAACGCTGAGCCCTCAACCCCAAATGCTGAACCCTCACCCCTTTCCGTAAACCTTGGACCCTAAACGCTGAGCCCTTCAACCTAAACCCTGAAAGCCCCGACTCCATGTACCCTTGGGTCCTCGAAACGGATATTGTACCCCACTTCGTGACCCAACTTGCAGCCTCGTTCAGATTGGGCAAACGAGGCTTGAGCAGTGCTTTAAACGTTGATACTTCCTCGTTGACGGTGTCAGTTGTGCTAGTACCGGTCTCTAACGACATCCAAGCTTTAGCTTGAGTGCAGCAGCCCTTTTGGATTGATTAAGCTTGCAGCACTTACGGTGGAACCGTGCAAATGGCAAGGACGAAGTAAGGCAGGCAATCACCCCGAACCAGCTTACCAGTTTAGGTTTTGGAGTTTTGGATTTAGAGTTTAGGGTGGCAACTTACGAACGCCAGGCTTTGCTTCAGCAGCTTCCATCCTGCTGTTCACGTTCTAATTTCCTTGAAGGCAGTTTTGATCCCTGCTCACTTGGAACCCAAAATGAGACCCTTTTCCAGTTCCAACTTATGCATCCAAAACGTGCCACAGCGAGCATTGTAAAAACGCCTTCTCGCGGCCAGGTGGATCGCGCACCTCAGGAGCGTCTGGACAAGTTTCCACATCCATGGCTTCCGCGTCCGCCTCTTGGTTGCATGAAGCCAAACATTTCACCGCCCCGCTGTCTGGCACCGCCCGCGAGGGAGTCAGCTGCCATGTTTGCAGATGCATTTTGCGCGCAAAGGTGGAGGCCAAGCAACGACTATTGGGCTGAGTGAGAGACCCTTGCCGAAAGCTGACACGCTTCATCTTCTCCACTCTGCTTCAGCTAGGCGTGGCTTCAGGAACTAGCCCACACCCTTGCAATCCCTCTCGGTGATGAAAAAAACGCCACCGCACAAATACTGAATATTTCTCGTACAGTACCATTGCGCATGAGCGGCAAACATTTACTATGAGGGCGTGAAGCTTTCATGTGTGGAATTCATGAACAATGCTGCAATATTCACCATCACCATAACACAGTGACAGACAGCCTGGTAAAGGAAACATGTACTGAGAACACCGAGACAAGGATCAACTCCTCAAGGCTGCCAAAGAAACACCCAATATATGCTAATGACTTAGGGTTTGGGGTTTAGGGTACATTAGGGTGGTTCCCAAAATTCGAGGTACCTTCTTGGGATCCCTATAACAAGGATTTTAATATGTTGGGGTCTATATTGGGTTCACCCCATTTATGGGACCTATCATATAGCACATAAACAGGGATTCCTGATAATTGTTCTAGCCTAGATGCATAGAAAATGGCATCATTCTTATAACGTTCAAAACCACATACGTGCGTTGTTTGGTGATCGAATCAGGTGGTAATTTTCTTCTCATCTAGCTGCTACAATTTCTCAATCCCAATTAGTGTGGGGGGGGGCCCGCAAAGTACCCCTTATTCGATTTGGGGGAGTCCCAATTAGCCACCATGGATGCTCTGATCCCTTCCCTCACCAATCTTCATCTTCATATGGAGCCGAAGAATCCCTCTTCCCTTACTAGTTTGGAGCCATGTACTGCCCGTCTTGATGACTATTTATTGTATGTGCACCGCTTTTTGTTAGGGTCACGGGGGGCGCCCGCTCTAATTAAGATCCATCATTAACCACAAGGAGCATACGGGGCTGTGGTATCCCCATCTAAACTACTACCCATGTGGTGCCTCCCTACCCAATGTAAACCCTACCCTTGGAGCCCGGCCATACTCTGTGGCCACACGAGCGGCGACCTACGCATTGCACAGGTTTAGGGTTTGGGACTTCATGCTTGTCAGGGTTTGAGCTAGGCACTAAGAGTCCAAGGACTCAAACATAATGGAGCTTGTTTTGAAGACTCTGGGGAAAGAGTCGAAGCGAAAGGTGTAGGTAAGGTCTCAATAAATGGCCACTTGCTCGATTGGCAGGGGCTACAGATGTATGTAGGCGCCAAATACTATAATCTGAATGGTGTTTGGGACCTGAAGCCCCTATATTTGAGTCCTTGGACCCTTGGATCCTGGGCCCTGAGCCCTAAACCCGCTGCTTCAGACCTGGGTCTAGGGTTTAGGTTTTGGGGTTTAGGGTGTGGGAGTTTCGCGGAAAGCTCCACCTTTAAGGTTTGGGGTTTAGGGTTCGAGGTTTAGGGTTCAGGGCTTAGGGTTTAGGGTTTAAGGCTTAGGGCTTAGGGTTTAGGGTTTAGGGTTCAGGGTTTAAAGGCGTAGGGTTAAGGGTTTAGGGTTGCTAACTTAAGAAACTCCTATGTTGGCGTTTCCAAAGGAAGGGTCCCTTTTGATATACTGGAATCTCTTTAAGGGACACCCCCCCCCCTTCTCTTTGGCGTTTAGGGTTTAACCCTAAACCCCAAACCCCAAAACCCCTAACCCCTGAAACCTAAACCCAATGGGTTTAGGGGTTTAGGTTTCAGGGTTCAGCCAGCAGGACTTGGGCACACGCACTCCTGGGACCTGAGGACTTCCCTACGCACCTTAAAGGAATTCCCGGGCTAGGTGCAAAGGCTTTCCAGAAGGTGAAGGTCGGCAATGGGCAGTCCGCCTGGCCGCCCTCTTGAAGCGCTTGGCGCGCGTCAACGAGAAGGTTTACTGGGTTGAGAACCCTGATAACTCCTTCCTTTGGCTGTTGCCTGAGTGGTCTGCCTACAGCAGTCCATGAGCTGTTGGCGCAAGGAGGCTGAAAACTCTTCCTGTTCTTTGATCTTCATGGTCAGGGCTCGGTTGCTCTCGGACAATTGGGTGTTCTGAGCCTGCAATACATTGTTCTGGACCTGGAGTTGACTCACGACGGCTTGGGCCTCTGAATGCACTGCATCCACCCTGGCTTGCGCAATCTGCCGGGTCTGCGCAACCACGGATTGTGGAGCGTCAGGGGGACCTAGTGAGAATAGAAAATGAAATGGAAACTAAAACATCACTTAGGGTTTAGGGTTTAGGGTCAAGGGACTTAGTAAGTAGGTAAATCAAGGGGAGAATTGGGGTTGCTATATGGGTTGTGGGGGTTATTAACCTACTTACTAAATCTCTCTGGCCCTCCAAGTAGTAGATTCGGGCCCCAAAACCCAGACCCCTAAACCCCAATCCTAAACCCTATAGACCCCAAACTCTAAGCCCTAAACCCTAAACCGCGTAGTAGATTGCGAGTCCAGCATCACGAACAGCCAGGTTTGCCTCAAGCCGCCCGGCTCTAGGTTAGCCCAAAAACCCCAAAAACTGATATGAGCTACAGTCTAAGCTCCCTTAAGGGGGTTATATAGGGGATGACATAGGGGGTATTACAGAGGTGATTAACGGGGATACTAGGAGTATTTTAACACTATAGCTTATATGCGGGTTCTCAGATACGTATCCCAGCAACGGCAACTAACGAGCCGCTGTCTCCTGAATCCTGGGAAGAACTCAAGATTTCGTAGCCTGAACGCGTAGGGCAAAACCCTTAAAGCCTAGAAGGTACCCAATGCTCCTTATTCCCCAAGCCCTCAACCCAAAACCCTAAACCCCAAACCAAACCCTAGACCCTGCACCTTAAGAAATACCAGGAACCAGCAAAAGAAGGGCAGGCGACTGGCTCTAGGCTCCAGGCAGACATTGCAGCAACACGCCTAGGCTGCGTGCACCTCAGAGTCTGACATGTTTTTTGGGTTTTGGGTTTTGGGTTTTAGGGTTTGGGGTTTGGGGTTTAAGGTGTTAGGGTTTAGGGTTTGGGGTTTTAGGTTTTAGGGTTTAGGGTTTGGGGTTTAAGGTTTTAGGGTTTATGGGTCTGTTTAAGAAGAGAAGGGCTTGGGATTTAGGGTTCAGGGCAGGGGGATGCTATTTATGGGACGCGTCGCAATGAGAGTACCGTGCGGGGGGACACATGGGGTTCTCGAATATAGGAACCGAAATGACGGGTTATGAGAGTCATGTTGAGATTTATTGAGGTCCCCTATCCCACTGTTATACAGGAACCTAGGATCATGAGTAGTATATTGGTAATCATTTAGGCCGCTAGTCTCAAACCTATACCCTAAACCCTGAACCCTAAACCCTGAGACCAAAACCCTAAACCCTAGGCCCTACATTAGGCTGCTCAGTGAGTTCGGGATGCAGCGTGACCAGGTAGTGACAACTGGTAGGGCATGAACTTTGAGGGGAGCTTACAACTCCAAATCTTATTTGGAGGCTAGTAAGGAATATGATCCCTACATGCTTCCTATATACTACATGTAGTCTATTATATTCCCTACCATCCCCCAATAAGAAATTGTGAGGCATGGTGCTTGGCGGATTCCCGCATTTGGGGTGTTGGGATCATGTCGTTTGCAGTTGAGGTTGGACTTTTGTTTGAACTACGATGCTCTCTGTGCACTGCGCTGAATCCTAATCTGAACAGAAACAAGTAATGTCTGGAGCTTTTGTAGTTTTTTGGGGGTGGGCTTGAACCCTAAACTCAAAATCCAGCTGACAGGCCCTGTATAGTTTAGGGTTTAGGGCTTAGGGTCTAAGGTTTAGGGTTGGGGCTGCTGGTACAGAAGGACTTGACAGTGCCAACCTTTTAGTCTTCACGAGTTCGGAACCTCAGTTGCACAACTTATCATTCGACACTCACATAAATAGAAGGAATCCCATATCCCCAAAAACATAGAGGATCCCTAACACCGATCCAGTATTCCTGGTACTGAAAGGGCTGTATGGGCGGCATCATTCCCCGGCAGTGCTGTACTTCCTCTGTCGCCCTCGATTTGGACAGTGAGTTTGCGCAGATTCCAGTGGATACTGCCCAAAACAGTAAACTCTCATGTGTCCTGAATATTTGCTAGGGTCCAAGAACTTAGTAATCAGCTGATTACCCCAAAAACTGTACTACAATCACTATGGCCAAAATCCCAAGCACCTAGCTATTGGGGACATTTTTACGTAGGGCTTCTTTACATCATGAGCTAAAGTTGTCCGGGCATCCCTTGCAGCCTCCCTACAATAGCAGAACCCTGCCATACCCTGCAAGGAGCCTAAAGTCAAAATCCTAAACCCTCAGTCCGAAATCCTAAATTCTAAACTCAAGACCCTCCCCCTAGCCCCCGGGCCCGATCTTTCCGATCTTGGAGTAGCCGACCTCGTGGAGATACTGCCTGAGCTTTTCTTGCTGGGGGGTCAGTAGGGAATAAGGTTTCGGCTTTAGGGAAGAAGGGAATGCACTATATGGGCATATTACATACATACACACACATATACATATATATATAGATACAAACGGTTCATATCCGTACCACTCCCTACTAGCCACCAGTAAGTTTGCATACGTTCAGGGTGTAGTTGCTTTTGAGGGTTCATGGTTCAAGTTTGAGGATTCAGGTTTCAAGGTTGTTTTTTTGGTTTTAGGGCTTCAGGGTTTAGGTATAGGATTTAGGGTGTAGGGTTTAAGGACTTAGGGTACAGGGTTTCGAACTGCGGGCGCTTGGTTGGGAACAGGGAAACCGACCATGGGGAGTATTGTTGGAAATCAGTCCTAAGGTCTTTGTTCGTGATGTTCAGAATTCCTCTCGAAGCACCAGGTAGTAACTAAATGCTACCATGGATTTCTGGGTTTGAAGTTCTAGCTTTGCTTGAAAGAATGGGATGTCAGCAGGTGCCCTTAAGAGCCGGTCATGCCTTCGGTCAAGCAGGTGCCTGAACAACGGGAACAAGGCTTGGGGGTATGTTATACTTCAACCTAAACCCTAAACCCTACACCCTAAACCCTACACCCTAACCCCTAAACCCTAAACCCTGAGGTTCTAAGGGAATAACATTGGTAATGATTCACGCTTCCACACTACACGGTCCCAGTCCCGAGTTGATTGTTAAATTTTCTCGGTTCTCCATCACGGGAGCCATCTTCCCCCGAACCTCATATGGGAATTTCCCAAAATAGGGGGACCCCAATATAGACTCCAAAATACTATAGTCCATATTATAGGGACCCGCAAAAAGGTACCCATGATTTTGGGAAACCCCCATATACCATTAGGGCATCTCTAGAAACCCTCTAAACACTCTTACTAAGCAACATCTCAAGGTTGGCTCAGGATAATAGTTGAAGCCTCCTTCTCGGCAGGCCCGCCTCTTTCCTCTCCTTGGGCTTGGCCCTGGGAACATTCTTAGGGTTTAGGGTTTAGGGTTCAGAGTTAAGGGTTTAGAGTTTAGGGTTTAGGGGGCTTCTGCAGGCTCAGCTGCAGGAGAACTCTCCTCTGAAGAGCTGTCGCACGCGCCTGGCGCCCCTTGTGGTCCCAGGCTGCCGGCGCCTGGCGCCTCTGTTGGTCCCAAGCTGGCAGCCAAGCATTGGAACCTCTGGACACGAACTTCTTCCTCCTTGCCCTAAGGGTTCAAGGACCTAACTAAATCATAGGGGTTTAGGGCCCAAATANNATTTTTGTTGGCAATCATTCCCTAAGGGTCCAAGGACCCAAATAATAGGGTTTTAGGGCCCCAATACCATTATTATTATAGTATCTGGGCCCTAAAACCCTATTATTTGGGTCCTTGGACCCTTAGGGTTGGTGAACTTGCGCAAGCTCTCCTTGCAGCTGTCCAGATTCTCCATGGCGGTCAGGGCTTCAGTGCATCCAAAATAAAAGATTTCAAGAAAGGAATTAAAATCCACGCCTGAGCCCTGAACCCTATAACCTTTGGAATAGTATCCAGATTTAGCCAAGATTTTCAACAGGGCAGCTATTCCCTGTTGTTTAACCGTAAACCTTGACCGCATGCGCTGGGCAGTTGAACAGGTTTACACTTTGAGGGCTTAAGGTTTAGGCTTTAGGGGCTCAAGATTTCATGGATGCTTGGAAGTTGAGGGTAAACATGACCGATTCTTGTCCCCGAAAGAAATCCTCCAAGCGTATACTTACCTCGTCGGGGTGCCTGAGCGATAAACCTCAAAGGAACTTTTGCACCAGCAGTTGACACTACATGTGCTAACAGATCCCTACAGGTCCAAAGACCCAAATCATAGTCCTTGAGGGCTGAATATGATAGTATTTGGGCCCTAGAGCCAGATTATTTGGGTCCTTGGACCCTTAGGGGATTAGTTCCGTCCCAATACATCCAAGAAGTGGTAAGCTCTTTGCGGGATCTGCGTGGTCTTGCCAGAGCCCGTCTCTCCAACAATGATGAGCACCTACCACAGATGCTCAAGAACAACCCGGTGGAAACTGGCAAGGCTTCAGATATCTTCTTGTAAACAAGATTTCCATGTGTACATCCCCTCCAAGGGTTGGCAAGTGCTAGGAACCTCCTCCAAAAGAGGCTCGCCGAAAGGTAAATGGCCAGTAAAAGGACGTTCCAACATGGCGTTTATTCTGAGCAGCCCTTTCATGAAGTAGCACCCGGTCTTGCATTTGGAGGTTATAGGCCCAGAGCCCCCAACTCCAACAGCAGCCATAAACCTAAACCCTACGCCTGAACCCTAAACTGAGAACATCTCAACACCTAACACCTAGGATTTTGGCTTTTGAAGCGCTGTGCTTCCCCTATTTCTGGGTTGCCTGATTTCAGGAAGCTTAGATCCTAGATGTTGGTCCCAAATCTGGATAGCTTTGAGTTTGAACTGAGGCTCTCTACTCCTAATTGGGCTCTAGGTAGAATACAAACTGTATGCAACAATGACCCGTATGCGGGCCATGGCAAAGCAGTCATTTGGTCTCGCGGCTGACTAGAGGACTTCCGCTTATCATTTCTGAACCAGAAGAATGACAATGCCTGCGTGGACCCCAAGAGTGAGTCAAACCCTAAACCCTAAATGCTGAACTCTAAACCCTAAACCCTACGCTGGACTTTGGTGTGTCGGAGCTGTTGGGTGCCTGGCACTCATGCGGCAATGGAAAGTGTCACATACCTCTGGAGACTTCAAACCGTGAATCCCAAAACCCTAAGCCCTAAATGCCTCCTGGATAGCTACAGGATGCTGGCTACATGGTAGTTTCCCGAGATTGGTGGACCCAAACATAGATCCTAATATACTACAATCCTGAGTCTTGGGACCCCAACCGAGGTGGTACCCTAAATTTTGGGAAACCGTAAACCCAGACCCCCAAACCCTGTATAGCCTCTATATCCCCTTTGCAAAAAGAACCCTCGCCCAATTTTGGGAAGCCCCACATGACATCGTGGGGCAGTTTGAGCCCATCAGTGCGAGCCCGTGACCTACCGGAAGCCCAGTACAGCCACAGGCTAGGGTTTAGGGTTCATACGGCGCCCGAAAGGGCCCTAAAGCCCAAAGCCGAAACCCCTGAAGGTCCTTATAGATCCATACAGTAATCCTTGACCAATTTCCTATGACGACCCCTAGAGCCCATTCCCCCACGCGCGGGTTGGTTCTAATGTAAGGCTTGAAGGGCTTAAATTTACTGGTCCTTAGTGGGGAAAAAAGAAAATACATCTGTATAATCTCTATAGAAAATATACCTGTATTCCCTACTAGAAACCAGTAGCTAAACCACTTTCAGCAGGCCTGGTAGTCGCGCACGGCCTCCAGCAAGGGTGCCTCAAGATTTGATTCACAAGATCTGGGGCACTGGATGTGCAGCTTCTAAAAACTGGGGTACCGTACCCTATGTATGCTGGGACCCAGTATTCTCAGTACGCACCCCACGGATGTATATGTATGTATATACATATATACACACATAGACGAAAACGGAGTACGGCTTTGCAATGTTGAGAAACAGTGCTGCGTGAACATGCTCCTTCACTAGCCACCGTTCTAGCATTTGCAATATCGCTTCGAATTGTCCTGTACACTAGGGGCAACTGTGCGTTCCAATCTCCAATACTAGAGAGGTAGGTGGGACTACACGCATCCCTTACCCAAAGCTCCAAAACCTGAAAGCCTAAATGCTAGACCCTGAAAGCCCAAACCCTTAAACCTTAAACCCCTAAAACCCAGAACCCTTTTGGAACAAATGGCCTTGTACAGATAGACAGGCAAGGACTTCCGGTCCTTCAGCAGCTTGTCCGCCTAGCCGGAGGGAGATTCAGTACTTAGCCTGAAGCTGGGAGTTCAAACTAAGTACTACCTGAACCCCAAAAGTATGTAGAATACTTGCCTTTTGTGTGATTTTAAAAGTTTTTGGGATATTATTTTACCTACTTTTGGGGATCAGGTAGAATGAAGAAACTCTTCAACTTAACTACTATATACCCATATTCCTAAACCCTAAAGCCATCTTCTGGTAACTTGTTCTAAGTTCCTTAACCCTAAGGGTCCAAGTACCTAATAATCATATACTTACACAAAACCCGGACTATGATAGCTATTACCCAAAACCCAAGTACCTCATTATTGGGTACTTGGACCCTCTGGGTAACAGAAGCCCAGGAGGGCTTGGGAATCTCGGGCTCAGGGCTCAGTGTCTCCAAAGGTTTTGAGCTTCGAGGTGTGGAGCCTTTCTTGACCCAATGACTCAGCGGCTGGTAAGAAGCTGTTGTTCTACTGCTGCTGCTGGTGCTGGCGGAGGTGGCGGTGGCGGTGGCGGTGGCGATGGCGGTGGCGGTGGTGGTGGTGGTGAAGAAGGTGAGGAAACCAAGGGTTCAGAATACTAACAGCAATCACAGTAAAGATGGGAATTATAGTTCCATGTCGACTTTGGAACAAGGCCCTGGCTAGCCTGAACCTGATCTTCATGATACTTACAAAGAACCCACAGGCCGCTATGAGCTTGGACACGCAACATGCCGTCGTTAACGAGTATGCTTCAGGAATCAGCGCCGTATCATCCAGCATCTCATTGAAATCTGAGGTTTGCAGACTTCTGCATTTTGGATCTCATGAATTTCGGGGCTACACCGGGGAGGCCTGTCTGTAGGGCATGCGCACATGCATGCTTGCAAACCGAAGCATTGGTTTTGAAGACTTGCAGCGAGAGCACTGAGACCCCGTCATCCGAAGCCCCCAGGGCTCTCTGAAACAATCGCAACTCTGCAAAAAAATATAAGAGCCTAAACATTTGGAATACGGATTACTGTGCTGGTAGCGGATATGAATCCATAGGCCCCCTGTCATGGGAAACGCATATGGAGGCGCTCTTAACATCGGATGTCACTTCCATACCATGCCGCTCCATATCATATTGAACGGTCGAAACGAAACTGAAGGAGCATCTGTTTAAATCCTCATATTACTACTTTACATTTTAGACCCCTCTCTTGAAAATTACTTTATGTTTTAGACCCCTCTCTTGAAAATATTGAAGCAAACTACTTTATGTTTTGGACCCCTGTGTTTAAGATATTCAAGCAAACCCCAACATGAAGTACCTCTTTCTTCAGCATCTTGTCGGCCCGAGCATCGCGGACGGCTTTGGGAACATTCATGTCCTCAGAAGACCAATGCGGCTTCAGATTTCAAGACGTGCTTTGGGAGGATTGAAATAGTTCTTTCTGGGCTCCCAATAACCAGGATGATCGTAGGATTGAGTGTATGCATGAATGCCCTAATTATGGAAACTTGAATCTAGGGCTTGCGTCCGCAACCTTGAAAATTACAAGTTGAGGGTTCGAGGGTTGGGCGTGTGTCCGAACACTGAGCATGCACCAAAGTGAACATGGGAGTTTCAAGATGGGTAAGAAACCCAAAAGGACACGGATGCCGGGTGACAGCAAAAGCCACAGCTGAATCCAAAAGGCCCCCTACAGTAGTTGTTGCTGACGGGCCTCATTGGCACACCCTAAGCGCTAAACCCGAAACCGTAAACTGTGTTGAACCCGTGCAACTCGAGGTCGTAAGCAGCACACCATTGGCACCATCAGGATGGGCGATGACAATGATTTAGTGTTCAGGGTTTAGAGTTTAGGTTTATGTCTGTAGCTGCCAACGGAATGATCGTTCTGACCAGGTGGCGGACAGAATTTTAATCTATTATCTTGAGATGTTGCACTCCCTGGCTCCTTGCCAATATGGGGGGGCTAGCAGGATCCCTCATAGAAATGATAATCCCCACAATCCCCTTATAATTGGTACATCTCCCAGGGTGCATACGAGCCCCAAGTTTGAGAAACATTCATATCCCCATCGCCTCCTTGAATGTGATCAGCAGCATCATGATATGAGAATCAAAATCCTTTTTTAACCTCAAAATGTGGCAGGAGCTAGGCCCTGGTATATACTCGGCTCCTTCTCACGTGAGGTTTCGGGCATATATGATCGACTAGGACCAATGGGACTAGGTCCCAACCCCTAAACCCTGGAAAGAAAAACACAATATTCCATAGGCTGTAAGACGTAAAACCTAAACCCTCAAACTGCAAACCCTAAATCCTATGTCCTCAACCATAGATCCTAAACCCTTAAACCCTAAACCTAAACCCTAAACCCTTAAACTTTATACCCTTACACACGAAACCCTTAAACCCGAAACCCCATACCCGGCTCCTTCTCATCCTCGTCGCTGGAGGCTTCCGCCTTGGGAGCTTCCGCAATGGTCGGCGCCTGGAGCATAAGCGGTTTATGGTTTAGGATTTAGGGTTTAGGGTTTCGGATTTAGGGTGTAGGGTTGAGGGCGTAGATGAATGGAGGTGTCTGGCGATTTAAGGATGTCAGGCGTAATGCTTACTGTTTTGGTGGGCTTAGGGTTCGCGAGTTGAGGGGTCTGGGGTTGTGCGCTCAGGGGTTGATTGTTTAGGGGTTCTAGGTGTTTAGGGGTTCAAGCGTTCAGTGTCTTAGCGTGTAAGGCTGTGGTTCAGGGCTAAGCGCTTCAGGGTCTTGAGTCTTGGTACGCAGAAGTTGGTTAGCAACAAAGACTTTTACTTTTAAAGCTCTGGTGGGAACTGGGGGTTTCCAAAAATTGGGGACACCTCTGAGGAATCCCCATAGTGGGATTGTAATGTACTGCGGTCTGTAATTCAAACCCTAAACACCTAGGACCAAGATATGGTAGTAGTCTGACTACTTGTAACCAGATATAAGACCCTGGCAGAAAACGGCCAAAGACCCCTCCTAAAATTCCAAACGTCAAGCCCCCAACCGCCCCAAAACCCTAAACCAAAATCCTGAACCAACCTCAAGCGCCGAACTCCAAGCCCTATGCCCAAAATCCTGCACCTTGAACCCCAAACTGTAAGCTTTTTACCCCTAAACGTTACAATCCTTATATATCCCGATGCGCCCTGCATAACCCCTATAACCCTGTACACCCGATATAGTCAGAACCACTAGTTGGCCTCATATGGGTCCTGTATAAACCTATACACATCCCTTGATAACCCTATAGAAACGCTATATCAACCCTACAACAATTCCTATATCAGCCCTGCACCAGCCCTAAACAAGCCCTGCAATGCCTATAGAACCGTATATGAACCACATATATAACTCTGGCCTTATAATAACCCTAACCCTAAACCCCAAAGTCCCCTTAAGTAGATAAATATGGGGTATATGGGGATCTTATTAGAATGGACCCAAAGCCATATTCTATCTACTTAAGGGGGACTATGAACCCTAGACCCTAAACCTTAGACCCCAAACCCCAAGCCCTAA
>CAJNIZ010047323.1:24069-34483 GCA_905231905.1 Symbiodinium pilosum | reverse complement strand
TAGGTTTAGGGTTTAGGGTGACTACCCCTCCAATGTAAGACCATCTTACATATTTGGGTATATGTGTTTTGTGTGGGGTGGAGGGGTTTGCTATTAGAGGCAGGGGATTTCTGACGGATAGCCAGCTTCAGTCTACACCCTGAACCCTAAAAAAACCAAAGTCTTGAACCCTAAAACCCTAACACCTTAAAACCCTAATCCCCTAAAATTCCTAAAGCGCTAACCACCCTAAAACCCTAAGACCTAAAATCCCTAAAGCCCTAACCACCCTGAAGCCTCTCGAGCTCGAGCCATCTCGAGAAGGCGCGACTGCTCCTGGCTTCACTCATCAGGGTTTAGGGTTATAGGGGTTTAGGGTTTAGGGTTATATAGGGGTTTAGGGTTTAGGGCTATAGGAGTTTCGGGTTTAGGGTTATAGGGGTTTAGGGTTTAGGGTTTCAGGGTTAGGAGGACCCCCCACCCTGTAATAGTGGCATAATAAGAATATAAGAGGACCCTAGTATAAGCCCTATTATCCCTTATAGTCACTATTACTGGGTGGGGGGCCCACCTATTATGTAGGGGCTTAGGGTTTGCTTGCCTTTGGTTAGCTCGGAATGGGGAAAACGGAAACTACAAGAATGGGTTATACAGGGGTTATGTAGGGCGATATTAGGCTTTATAGGGGTTATATAGGGGGAATGGAAAGAAAAATGGAAACCACTATACTTCGTTATATGGGGACTACAGTAAGGATCCATTCCTTCATTCCTAGCTAACCAAAGGGCTTCAGGAAAGCCTTTTGCAGTGGCTTTCGCAAGGTTAATAGGGAGATGGGCGAGGAAGGTTACCACAAACCCTAAGCCCTAAACTTAGGACGTAGAGGTTTAGGCTTTAGGGATTGGAGTCCTGAGTTGAGTTTAAGGATTAGGCTTTCGAAGCCTGAGTCATATAGAGGTTTATATGGGGATATATAGGGGTATATAGGGTTTAGGGTTTAGGACTTAGGGTTTAGTAGCTAGGGTTTAGTATTTAGGGTTTAGAGATTTGGGCTTGGGGATTCTCAAAGGAGAGGTCCATTCTGGATTCTGGGGGCGGGGGGGGGGGCACGAAGATATTATAGATGTGGCTCGGGCTCTAGATGGATTCTCTGTCGAGTTGTCCAAGTCTTAAGGCCTTGTGGTGGCATCGCTTGTGGTCTTTTTGTTTCAACATTCGGTGATTAAGATTTGTGGAGTTGGGGTGTACATGTTTGGGTTTTTCAGAGTTACGGTTCGGGGTCTATAGCTTGAGCAATGGCTTCAGACAATTTACACGTCCCTATGTCAGCACTGATGCCCATGGCTTGTAACACCAAGTGCAGTGCTCTGGCAATTTTTTGGTGTGCAAGCCCAGTTCATAATTGATGCTTTCAACGAAAGGTTGATGGACAAAAACAAGGCATTTACCATTACTGGGGTTATAGGGATATGTATCCCTAAGCCATAAACCCTAAACCCTCACTTATCTGCATATATGGGGTTTGCGGAATATCATCAGATGCCATCGTGATTGGCAGCAGGTCCCTCTGGACCCAGGTGCTCTCTCTTGAGCCCTAAGCCCTCAACCGTAAACCCTAAAACCTATATCCTACACCCTGAAAGCTAAAGCCTAAACCCTAAACCATAGGCCCTAAAGCTTAAAACCTAAATCCTAAACCCTAAATCCCCAAACCCCTAAACCCTAAACCCAAAGGATCCAAGTGCTTGCGCAAGAGAACACCTTCCTGACCGGCTCATGACTCCTTTTCCCCCTGAGATTGGCATGACGGAGCCAGAGGTGCCACTAAATAAAAGCACCTTTAATGGGGTTATAGGGATATATAGATGGAAATATAGGGGTTTATGTGAGGATTTATGGGGTCTGTAGGGTTTAGGGCTTAGGGTCTAGTATTTAGGGCTTCAGGGATTAAGGCTCGGGCTTCTCAAAGGACAGGCTAATTTTGGAACCCAAGCTTCGGGTTTACGATTTAGAGTAGGGTTTAGGGGCTTGGGTTTAGGGTTTTGCCATAATACAGAGAGGGCAGAGTGCGAAGATGTGCTTTACGAGATCGCTGGGCATGTGCCTTTCTGGAGTGAGGGAGAGAGAAAGCGAAAGAGAGCGATGTACATATATATATATATAGATATATAATATGTGTATACATATGTATTATGTATAGATATATATATATATATGTATGTTGTTTGGGTGCATTTTGTATGATGTATAAAACATCGCCCAGATGATATGTTGGGTACCCCAGCCAGGAACCAAAATTCTAACAAGGCCTCATACAACCTGATTGAATACGCCTGCAGGTCCAAGTGCCCAAATGAGGGGACTTTAGGTTGCAGATACTACTCTCTGAATAGTTTGTTCCTTGGTCCCTCAATTTTGGCAAATTAGACCTTCGTAACCCCAAACCTCAGACCCTAAACTTGAAATAGCAGAAGATCATCCATGAAAAATCCTTCCACTCATCCCAACAGTCTGGCCCTAGGGGTGTTTCTCGTACTTTCCATGAATAAAGGCTCCAAGGATGAACCCTTAAATGCTATAATCCTCGTTCTTGGGCCTACCAAAAAAAACACCGCCCTAGGCCTCAAAGAATTGTATACAATTACCATGTTTTTGTTCCATTCCCGCACTACCCCTGGATTTCCTAACGCCAAGATGCCTGAATGTAACCGCAGCTTCCATGTGATTTATCATATCTTGCGGATTTGATTGCCCATTTGAATAACAGCATCGTAGTCTCCATGCTCTTTTCCGTTTGACTCTCTTTTATACAAGGAACGGTAGACAAAGTTCGATTTACCCTAAAACCTAAGTCCTGAAAGCTCAACCCTAAACCCTGCGCTGCTATGGCGAGCTGCGGTCTGACGCGCCTTCAGACGTTCTTCTAGCTCAGTCGCGCGGTTTGCGTGGCCGCGACCTGAGTGCACCCGGGCTTCCGCGTTGCAGGGTGTCAGGGCTTAGGGTTTCGGACTTGGGTTTAAGGCTTCAGGGGTGGGGGTTTAGGGTTTGCTACAGTTGATACCACAAGCCCTGCATGACCACAGTATACTATAATCCAACAGTTCCCAAGGTATGGGGTACTTAGGTCCTGCAGGATTGTTAGCCTAAACCCGAAACGCTACGCCCTAAACCCTAAACCCTCAACCCTAAAACCCTAGCGCCTAAACCCTACACCCTAGACCCTAAATCCTAAACCCCTAAACCCTAAACCCCTAAACCCTAAACCCTAAACCCTAGACCCCAAACCCGGAGACTCTAGGCCTTCGACTCCCTTCTGGAAAAGAGCGTGGCAAGGTCAAGAACAGAATCCCCTGAAGGACTAAACCACTGCGACTCTACCTGGGATAACATAGGCTCCTGAAAGTTTAGGGCTTGATTTTTTTTGGAGTTTCAGGGAGGATGGTTT
The DNA here is from genome assembly GCA_905231905.1 of Symbiodinium pilosum. Taxonomy (NCBI): domain Eukaryota; class Dinophyceae; order Suessiales; family Symbiodiniaceae; genus Symbiodinium; species Symbiodinium pilosum. The sequence continues at coordinate 31,059 of CAJNIZ010047323.1, read as the reverse complement.
AGGGTTGGGGGCTTAGGGTATAGGGTATGCTTTCCACAGATAGGGCCGGCCTAATATACACCCAAATAGACTATAGTCCTTGTTATCAGGACTCCCCGACAACGGGCCCCCCAATTCTGGAGATTCCCTAACCCTAAACGCTAACCTATAGGCGACACCCGCTTATAAACCTCAGTCCGGTGGATACTTCTCAGAGGGTAATCCAAGCGGAATGCATGAAGTTCAGAACCTTGCTAGGGAATTAGAGCCTAGGGTTTGCATAAACCCTTTTCAAAACCTTTCCTCTCTCTCTCTCTCTCTCTCTCCTCTCTGCGTACTCGGTCCAGCTGTCAGACACCTAGCAATCCAAAACCATAAGCGCTAAAACCACAAATCCTGGACCCTAGAACACACATCCTAACCCTAAGCCGCAAACGCTGAACCCTAAACCCTAAAACAAATCCTAAAACTAACCTAAGCCCTCAGCCACAAATCCTAGTCCCTTTAAACCCTAAACCACATGTCGGAAACCCCAAAACATAAGCCATCAAATGGGTTTTATTCTCCACCTCCGCGCGCGCAAAGAGGAGTCTCTTGCCCTCTCCATTGAGAAGGAGCTAGCTGGTGCAGAATAGCTGTCTCAGGGGCATTCTAAACGTAAATCTCAGCCCTATGTAAGTAGATGTGAAACCCGAAAACTCTCCATGACAAAAAAAAGACACCCAGTTCAGGCGATCGACTGCGTAGCCTTCTCCACACACAAAACGACAAATTAAAAACACCACCCAAGCTTGCTGACAAGAGACAAAGACGCCATTCACACGCCCGCACGCAATTTCCCCGCCCACTGCAGTAATGTTTACTACATGGGGATAAGGTAAAGTGTATGTTCCCGATACACATGTACTCTTACTGAAGCGCTTGTGGTGGGTGCGTGGTGGGACCACCCAGCATCACAAGGGACAAACGTTGGTAATCTCTCTGAATATTACTAGTATTATTAATATTGATAATAAGAATAATATAGCTAATATTAATATTCTTATTATTATTAGGTTTTATAATATTAATTAATATTAGCTATATTATTATTATCATTATTAATATAGCTATGGCTTCAGCATTAGAAGCGTGCACCTCTGAGGCACTCAACCTTAAACCCTGCACCTTGAGGGCTCATCGATAGAACACGGGGCCTCCGAAACCCCTCAAAAAAACCCTGGCGCAAAAGCCCCGAGACAGGCTGCGCAGCAGTTTCCAAAACAGCTTTTTGAATTATGGGTGTAGGGCTTAGTGCCTAGTGTTTCCCAGAATGGAAGGCCTCAATATCGACCCACCGAGTCGTATGATCCTTTTTTGGGCACCACTATAGAGAACCGCTACCATTTGGACCCCCTAGTCCATAAACACCACTACGCAATCCTTGCTTCCATTTGACTTTCCTTCTAACTTGTTTCTCCCAACCCTAAAGAAACACCCGATACATCCCTACAACCCCTGAAGGGGCCCGAGTTTTGAATTTCATGTTCTTTCATTTTCCGTGCTCTTTATATCTGACTCTCCGTTGTTGGGGTAATATTTCCCCAGTCCCTACAGCCTTGTTTTGCTGCATGAGACGCCTTGCCTCAGGACTCCGAGCGAAGCGATACCAACACGTTTGGAAACTGCCGTGTAGAACACACCGTGCGCGCAACAGACATCGTAATCTCGTATTGGTGTATAGAGAGTATTCAGACGGGGTCTTCTTGCCGTTGCTGGCCGGGTGCTTGTTAGACTAATATCAGCTGCCTGAACCATCAAAGATTGGCCTATGTATCCTCAATCGACAGATTACCTAAACAGAAATGCAACAAAGAGTTCATGCTGAAAGATAAAACTGTGACATGCTTGCTTAAGCCTGCATGAACGACGAAGACAGACCCATCTGGGCTTCTTTCACACTAGCTGCTGGAGTTGATCGACGCTTAGTTTCCGGATGCTAGATGCAGAGGCTCGGGTCCAAGCTTGTTGTTGTACGTTTGTTGCATCCACAACTTAGCGGTGATAGAAAACCCAGCAAGCCAGCTGTGAGAAATCGATAGGAAGAGTCCTTGATTGCCTCTCGCTTTGGCGATCAGCCTCAACTTGCATTTCTGGTGCATGTTTGGGTTTAACTTCACCCCTGTGCCCTGACCCCTAAACCTTACGGCCCTAAACTGGAAGTCCATGCTCGCATTCGTCAACTAGTGGTGGCATTGGCCCTAGATATGGGGACTTCCTAAAATTAGGGGGGTCAATATTGGGATCCCCTTTTGGTGGAAAATACCATATCCTAAAGCCACTCAATTGGTCAGTGTTTAAGCGGGACATCTCCTTCTGCTAGAGGTCCAAACGATCACATGCGGTTTGCGAGTTAGGGTTTTACGGTTTAGGGCTTAAGGGTCCAAGTCCAAGTACCCAAATACTAGGGTCTCTCTTCCCCAATAACCAGTGCTAAAAAAAATACAATTTACAATAAGGATTTAAGAAGGAAAACCAAAAAGGTTTAAGCGCTGCGTTGTCTGAGGACCGTCCCGGCGTGATGTTTAAGTTCTTCTATTGGCTGAGAAAGTAAAGCTTCAGGTGCCGAAAAAACAGTCCGGCTATAGCATCTCGAGACTTGAATCACTGAAAACCCAATGTTTGCGTACCCGGCCCCTCCTTAGGAATACTAACAAACTAAAAACAGTTTTCCTAGTCTTGGTATACCTCAGCCACTGTTTTCTGCAGCTGTTGATGCATGCTGGCGGACCCTTTAAGCAAACCCATATCACACTTACCATGCCGATATTGAAACGAACTCTAAAAACGTCATTAGAAGCAGAGACACAAGCCTGGTTCAGCCATCTGAAAGCAGATGATAACGATGCTGCTCTAAATCAAAAGCTGGCGTTGCTTCCTCCCCCCACAGAAGTACATGAAATTGCAGCAATTACCGTGTGGAGACTGTGCGGGGAAGTTCCTCTTGAGGTGTGGTATCATCGAAGGAAACAATGGTCCCCCACCCCACACTCAAACCAGGTCATAGATGCCCTGTACAAAAATCAGCGTCATTCCTGTCAGCAATCCATACTCCAAACCGGGGTAATGCCCTCGAAATTCAGCAGCCCACCATGCTGATTATGGGAGATATGAAGGGACCATCCTAAAACATTCCAGGTAAGAGCAACTGGGAAGACCCCCAAACCGAGACACGCCCAAAGGACCCAGAATCAATCTCAGCTGCTAAGGAGAGAATTGAACTGTGCCAGAAGCCACGGCGGGTATACCCTTTAAAGAGGTTATAGGGGTCAGATAAGGGCAAGATAGGGGTTATATATGTATATATAATACGTCGCTATACAGGGCGGGTACAGGGTTCAGGGATAAGTTGCGCCACTTATGGAGCATGAAATGGAAAAGTAAGAATTGGAACTGGATTTTTATGCACGACCTTCTAGTAATTCTAGCGTACGGAAGCCTGAACAATTGCCAGTATGGTTTCGAGCTATTGTTGAGGTAGCCCATACAATACTTGTGTAATTTACGGAATGCTCCTGATGACCTAATCCCTAATGCTAAACCAAGGAATGAGAGTTGCTTGAGAAATGATAAAAAAAAGAGTCTGCCTGTCACTGTCTTCAGAATGATGGCCTCAGGACTTTTCACATTGCTTGAAAGGGCTTCAACAAAGTAGGGGTCCCCTGTAGAGATACCTGTAGTAAGAACTATAATATTTTTTTGGTATACAAGGAGGACCCCATTTTTGGAAATTCGGTTGATTACGGAAAACCCTTTAGGACAGGTACAGAAGGAAGCACAAGCGCCATCTATACGAAGTATATCTGAGAGACGCAGGGATATGACCTAGGCGTAGCTTGGCTTCCCATGCCTAGTTGCAGGTTGGGGCATATTGCAACAAGTAGGATTATATAAAAAAAATATTACAAGAAGTATCTATCCTTCATATACCTCATGCGGGTATTTGTCGAACTTGAAGCACGGACAAAGCCCCAACTGTGCAAAGTGCACAAGGGATAGTGTTCATGACTGTCCAGGCTATTGTTTTTGCGTTGCATGTATGTGGCTAGGGCCTTACAACTGCAAGCCTTCAAGCATCCATCCAAAAACCGTACACTCTAAACCCCAAACCCTCTGGGAGGTCTAGGTAGGTCCTGGAAGTGTATTCAGGCTTAAGCTTGGAAGTGTTTGGTGGGGGGTATTAGGGTTTAAGTGCACACCTGAAGACGCTAACTGCAAAATGAACAAATACCCAGGTTTCTGCACAGGGCTTCTGGTAGCGGGCGGAAGGTTAAAAGCACAATGCCCGCCTTTTCACCGGAGTGATGGAAAACACTGCGTGGCATCCGTGACGGCGAGTAGATCTTAAAATAGCTGGTTGAGGAGGTTTGAGAGGGATCGTGTAAAGACACGTTTGCGTCAGGAGGCTTGTTGGTAGGGACCGCGCGACATGACTTCATGTATGACAGGGATTCTACCTATGTTCCAGGCTGTGTATGCAGTGTATGCATTAAGCGCATGCATGTACGAGTTGTACAAGTACAAAGAGGATGCGGAAACAATGTAGTTCTCTCTTCAGCTTTCCGCGGTACCTTTCTTGCCCAAACGCACACGAAAAACACATGGGCAGCAAGTGGTCATAGGACACAAACAGTACTTGTTGTACTTGTATCGTCTCCCTTAAGTAGATAAAATATGGGGATCTCGGTCATTTCCGCAGTCTATCTACTTGAAGGGGACTACAAGGGATAACTCTCACCAGCACGCCTTCCAGCGAAGTCACGCCGCACGTCGTACGCCCTAATTCAACCCCAGGGCTCCAGACCCGTTGGGCTACAGTTTAAAAGTCTAGGTTTTTCTGAGTGAGAGTTTAGAGTATGGGATTGCTTTTTTTGTTCAAACCCCTTGGGTTGGGGACGTAGCGTCTGAGGTTTAAAGTTTAGGATTCAGGACTGAGGGTGCAGGATGCATAAAGATGATGTGTTGTGCTGAAGTAAGGCTACCAGGCCTCAGTTCATTCGAGGGGGTGCCAAGTGCCAGCATTGCGGTACACCAAGGGATCCATACAGGGCCGTATGATGATGTCTAAGCACAGGAACTCAGACCTCTGGGAGGATCAAAAAGTTAGATCCCCTATATAGACCCATTATAACCCCTATATAATCCTTATATAATTCCCCCTATGGTTCTAGGGGATCTAATTTTTAGAATTTTTTTGGGGGTCTGGGAAGGCTCATTGTATACCTACAGGGATTAGGATTTAGGATCTAGGGCTTAGGGCTCAGAGGATGTTGGGTTTAAGATGGTTTAAGCATACCAGTCTTCGTAAACTCCCTGACATTAGCGATTCTCCCAAGTTATCCTGCGCATGTGAATCCATTGGTCTGGGCATTAGCTCTAACTTGAACTAGCGCCAAGCCCAAAACCCCAAAATCACGTAGGGGGACGCTGTGGAATTTCCAGCTTTCGGACACTACGCTATCTGGGCCTAGGGTTTAGGGTGTCGTAACGCTCGATCGAAGACACTTTGCTGTTGCTGGTTGGAAGCTATAAACTGTGTCAGGACAAACCAAAACATGAGGCCAACGTCCTTGGTGGTAAAATGGGGCTATATAAGGACTAGTTATATAGGGCATATAGGATTCAATTAGTTTGTATAGGGATATCTCCCAATAATGGATAATCAAAAGGAAAAAACATGGAACATTCTCAGGCCCTTTATAGCTTATAGGTAGGTGATAGGGATGTATACGGCTTGGTGTGTTTGCAGGTTAGGATAATGGAGAATCAAGTGGGAAAGAAAATGAAAATATAACGGACAGTATCCCTATATGGGGGCTTAAAGGGGTTTTGTATATATGAAATGGGATGGCCATTCCATACCTTACGCCCAGAACACTTCCCCATAAACACTAAGCTATTGAGCACCCTTCTGCGGAGCCCCAGGTGTAACGAGCCATAACCAACACTCCTTTTAAACAAGTGGGGTATATATTTGATGTACCTTGAACCTGATTTCATTCCTAAGCCCTCAACCCAAGACCTCGAACGAAATCCCCAAACCAAGGCAATGTCCATTTTCTTTCCATTCGATCCTCACAATTGGGTATGCTGTGTCCATATATCATCCTCTATAACCCTAAGGAGTTCAGAAAATGGCTCGAACAGCAAAAAACCCTCCCTTCAGGGAGGTCACTCGGCATGCCAGCGTCTAAAAGCAACCCGAGAGCGTAGGGTCCAAAATATAGGATTTAGGGTTTAGGGTTTAGGATGTAGGGTATAGTATAGGATTTAGGGTTTAGGGTTTAGGATTTAGGGTTTAGGATTTAGGGTTTAGGATTTAGGGTTTAGGATTTAGGGTTCAGGGTTAGGGTGCAGGGTACAGGGTGTTGGGTTTATATCCAGCACTCTATAACTAGCACATGGCTAGAATAGGTAGTTCAGGGTAAAGAGTTACAAAGTCAACGTGTAGGGTGTTCTGAGAACCCTCTCACTGCAACAATGAAGACACCACTCATCTAGATGAATCTTCCCTATGCGCAGCAGGGGGGTGGTTCCAAGAATTAGGTTTCTTACCTGCGGGGTCCCTATAATGAGGACTACTATACATTGGGGTCTGTATTGGAGCCCCCTTATTTATAGAACCCCCCCTTCCCGGCCTATGAGCCCCGTACTACATTATCCACCCAGCCGTCTAGACCTACCCAAATAAGCCCTTATCAGGACCCTTAATATTCCTATGAGAGCGGCTATTAAGGTACTAACTTATCCTCCCCCTTAGGTAGAAAGAATGTGGTATATGGGGATCATGTTATGGCATGGAGCAATGCGGTATTTTACAGAAGTAAGGGAGACTATGCACACACTTGAGTCTATAGTCCCCCTTAAGTAGATAGAATATGGGGTATATGGGGATCTTATTATTATATACCCAAAGCCAGATTCTATCTACTTAAGGGGGACTATAACCCTAAACCCTAAACCTTAAACTCT
>CAJNIZ010047323.1:249-19144 GCA_905231905.1 Symbiodinium pilosum | reverse complement strand
ATTATTAGGGGGAGGGGATTATTATTTCTGAGTTTCCAATTTGTGTTGACATCCCCTGCGAACAGGCTAACAGCCAGTCTATAGAAAAATGAGAACCCAACCCGGACCCTAGTCGTGTAAGTACACAAGTATGATGCCTTCAGGTACAAAACAAAAGTAGGCTGAATAGCTGTTGATAGCTCAAACTAGACGCAACATTTCAAAAACAAAGTAGCCCCCGTGCATGAATCAGTGCTGTGATCGTCGTGGCTTTGTAGGCACCAAAGCCGTATGACACAGAACGAAACCACAATCTCTTGACGTGGCTAGTGGTTCATAGGCCTGAGGGTCCAAGGACTCAAATANNTTAGGGCCCAAATACTATAAAATTAATGGTATTTGGGCCCTAAAACCGTATTATTTGGGTCCTTGGACCCTTAGGGATAGGCCTGAGGGTATAGGATTTTGGGCTGAGGACATGGAGTCTACGGCCTAGGCTTGAGGGCTTATGCAGGGTTTAGGGTTTAGGGTTTAAGGTTTAGGGTTTTAGGGTTTAGGCAAAGCATCTAATTCAATTGCTCAGGTTGAATTCGAGGCTACTTGGGGGGGGGGTTCCCAAGAACAGGGATACCTTTTTGAAGGGATCCTCATAAAAGGATTGCAGCATGTTGGAGTATATATTGCTCGGCCAGGGCAGTTGAGTTGGGCAGTGTAACCTTCAACCCTGAACCTCATTAAAGTATGCGCATACACCTTTGTGACCTAAACCCTGAAACCGAACCCACACATCCCATAAGTGCCCCTAAACTGAGCAGAGCTGCAGCAGGGGCAGTTGAGAGGGCCAGCAGCTGCGAGACGTTCATCGAAGCGCACACCTTGGCGGCCAAGTTGCGTAAAGTCCTTTATTTTGAGGTGGCTTATCGGGATTCACAGGGGAATATGAGGGTTTCTATGGTTCTATTTGTGCTTCTGACTTTTTGTACCTGCCAAGTGGTGTGGGGTGCCTTCGGCGGGTACATACTCTTTTGGCACTTGAACTTGGACCCCTAGGTTTCAGTATCCAGGGATATCCTAAGGGCATACGTTTTTTCCTTGTGCATTTCTTCTTGGTTTAGGGCTTGTCGGGGTCAGCGATTAGGGGTTTTAGTTCCCTGCACCCATTTCTGGGCGAATGCACAGAAACCATGAAAGAAGGTCCTCTTGTGCCTTTAAACCGAACTCCAGACTCCAGCCTAGGCCTCTATGCTGAAGCCAACAGAAATGTTGTCTTGGCTTTAGGCTTTACGTAGGACCTGGGGAATCTCCGAACCCTAGTGTAGACCCACGATTAATAAACTCCCTCCGTTTAAGGGCCTAGATATCAGGATCCCTATTATAATCCCTAGTAAGGGGAGTTTTTTCTAAAATCAGGTGTCTACATTAAACCTTAAACCCTAAAAGTTCCGTTATGGATGATCTTGTCTCTGGAGGGCAAAGTTGCCCCTTCCCATATGAGCTGTACTCTAGACTCCTAGTATCCCCCTTAGTCACCATTATAAGAGTCCCCAATGTAATCCCCTACATAACCCCCCTTAAGGAGTTTAGACTATAGCTCGTATGAGGAGGTTTCGTGCCTTGGGGTTGCATGCGCGCGCATGTCACGGTGGCCGCAAAGAAACTAATGGCAACCTTTTAACCCAGAAAGCCGAAGCCCCCAAACACAAATTTCAGTAGTCTTCTAGTCCCAAGTCCCGGAGCATCGATTGGATTAGGGTTTAGGGTTTAGGGCGTTTAGGGTTTAGGGCGTTGAGGGTTTGGATTAAGTCTGTACATGCTGTTGATGCACAGACAAATTCTGCAGGGTCCCCTACATGAAAACAACTGGACAATTCTGGTACTAAGTGGTGGGGCGTCTAACTCATGATCCCCTGGTGGGTACCCTACTATCGTTAGGGACTATGTTCGAAATGGGGACTCCAAAAGCGACCATCATTTTGCTAGCACTCGCCGTATATACTGGGAGCCCACCGCGGCTTGTCCACCAACTGTAGTACCTACTTATGTTGAACTACCCGGAGCCCTAAATCCTTCTACTTGGTTCTCCGTTTTCCCATTGTTCAGTTTTAGTAAGGAGACACTCAAAAAGAGAGAAAAAGGGTGCTACTGGGGTACCTGTCTATATCTATTCTACATCCTGGAATAGCCTACTTGCAATGAGCTATTCAGAGCCCCTAGAATCCTTATGTGCTTATGATATGGCGGGTTTCCCGAAATTAGAGGTACCTTTTTGGAGATCCCTATAATAAGTACTATAGTATATTGGGGTCTATATTGAGGTGCCCTAATTTTGGGAAACTATCATTTATCCTTCAAGGGCCACAAAACCCATTACAGGCTCACGCTTGGGACCTCAGAGGAATGGCAGGGCACTCGAGAGAGAGCTCAGGCGCGGACTGCGGTACTGAGCAAATAGCCTCAAACTTGTCGAATGCTAGATGGAGACTACTTTTCAGGGCTGTTTAGGGTAGATGGGAACTACTGTTTGGGGCTGTTCAGGGTAGATGGGAACTACTGTTTAGAGCAGTTTAGGGTAGATGGGAACTACTGTTTAGAGCAGTTTAGGGTAGATGGGAACTACTGTTTAGGGCTGCTTACTACAAGGGTCTACATAATTACCAATTTCATTTTCAGGTCTGTTTGAGGTACCATAGACCATGATTAGACAAGGAATATGGAACCATAATATTGGTAATTATTTGGGCCCCTAGACCCCATTATAATATAGTAGTTTCCATTTTCTTTTCCATTATCCCAATAGAACCCCAATATATACCTCGGCAATTGTTTAGGCCCCTATATTCAGGTGGCTGGGGGTCTCAGGCTCAGGGCTTAGGGGAGGGAGTGAAGGAAACCCAACAGAGAATGGAAACCTCTGTGTTGTGCGGTTTAGGGTTTAGGGTTTAGAGTTCCTCCATTGCCTGCGAACAGCTGCAGTGGAAATCAGAAAGGAAGGCCGATGTTGCGGTCTTATGCGATTTGCTTGGCAGTGAACGGTAAGTATAACTTTCTCATAACCGCGCTCATTTTCCCATGACTAAGTCCTCTAATGTGGTTAGTCTTGGAGGTTTCAATACGAAGGCGTTCTGGCCCTGATGCAAAGATGGGATGAATGTTGTCCAGCTGGCGATGTAAGGTTTTGGGGACCAAAACGACTCCGCCCCTGTACTAAAACACCCCCCTGAACCCTAAACCCTGAATTCTAAACCCTAAACCCTAAACGATTCGTCTGGGAAACTGGTGGGGGGTAAGTACTGCAGGAGCCTCAGCCTAGATACATCAAAAGGGCTTTTGGGAGACCTTCTATAATGCAAGGGCTATGAAGGCATACTTCTGGCAACTCTATTTCCCTAAACCCTAAACATTCCTCAACCCTAAACCCTCAAACCCTAAACCCTCAACCCCAAACCCTAAACATTCCTAAACCCTAAACCTCGAAGTCTCAACCCTAAACATCCCTAAACCCTCAAACCTGAACATCCCTCAACCCTAAACATCCCTAAGCCCCAAACATCCCCAAGCTCTAACCCTAGATCAGTTACTAATCGTTTACTTGCCCAGATGTTGCCAGAGAGCCCCAGAGCTCAACGATAAGGAAAACTTCCACCGCCTTCCGCGCCTTGGAGTGCAGCTGCGCCCGTTTGGGGCTTAAAGCGCAGGGGTCTCAATAAAAAACTGCTAGGAAGAGGCTGATCATCCTAACTTATGGGCATGATGGTTTTGTAGTAGGTGTTGTGGGTTGGGGCTTACTTACCTACGTGGCACCTAGGACCCCTACTAAGGGTTAACCCTTAGATACCTATAATAGGATTATAAGGGAATCCCAAACAGTTAAGGGTCTAAGGTCCAAGGTAAGTCCCAAGGAGTAATAATAGGGGTATCAACATCTTCTCAAGCCCAGGGTTTAGGGCTTAGGGTTTACCAAAATTAGGGATACCTTGTTGGGGTCCCCATAAAAAGGATCATAGTATATTAGGGTCTATATTGGGGTCCCCCTATTTTGTCCCAAGGAGTTACAGGCTTGAGATGGCACGGGCTTTAGGATTTTGAGTCTCAGGCTGCAAGGATCCTCCAGGGTTTCAAGCAAAGGGCTGCAACCTCGGCCCCCCTCAAGACCTGGACGCCTAAACCCACGGTTTAGGATTAAGGGTTAAGGTTTTAGGGTTTAAGGTTAAGGGTTAAGGGTTTAGGGTTAAGGGTTTAAGGTTAAGGGTTAAGGGTTTAGGGTTAAGGGTTTAGGGTTAAGGGTTTAGGGTTTAGGGCCACGCCCCGCAACTAACCAAATCCGAAGCCCCTGCACATGTACATCCTACTGAACCTTTGAGCCTCTACTTGGAGGTCCATGGTACTTGTAACCTACTTAGTAACTGTAGTTATAAACCAATTATATCTAGGGCAACTGTAGTTATGGGACTTACATTTGGGTTATAACTATAGTTACTAAGTAGGTTATAAGTACAATGGACCTCCAAGTACCTAACGTAAACCCCAAATCCAAAACCTTCCAACACACCAGCGGCGCGCCTCCATTTTACCCCCTAAGCATCTGAAATGGCCAAGCCCTAATAATGCACCCAAACTGCTGAGCACCCAAACTTAGGCAGGTATGTTACGAAATAGGAGTGCTATCCATGATAAGAGACTATGGGATATCCTACACCTGCAATGCCTACACCCTCTAGGAGGACCCGGCTTACATTTATTTATCTAGTTACACGTCAATTTGATTCGCCATCATTGAGGAGATATTCCTAAACCCAAACCCTGATCCGTAAACCCATATTAAGCCCCATCCCTAAAAACCCTCCCGAGGGTTGTCAGCCTATTATGATACGGCACCTAATATCTAGGGTACCTAAAAAGGGACCATAATTTTGACAACCACCTCTACAAGGATTATGCGCATTAAGAGGAAGTGGGTCATCCCAACCCTCAAAGCTAGGGCCCTGTCAGAATCAGTTGATAATCAGATTTTTGAAGGTTTAGGGTTTAGGGGGTAAGCCAAACCCTCTTCTTCTTGCTACAGTCTTAAAAAGTAATTAGGAGATCCAATCCATAATCCCTCATATCATACGCCGTCGATCTATAGACTTACGACAGTAATGTTTAAAAAACAAAAAATATCCTCCCGCAACAGACTCCTGCGAAGCCGGAGAAAACACCCCAAAGCTAGATCTTTCTCCCGTTCTAAACCCTAAACCCCCAAGAAAGCCGATGCTGATCCTCATTTTGACCCTGGAAATGGATGCCAGCCACAAATCTTTAAACTAAGCACGTAACAGAAAACCCTGAGCCCTAAACCTTTAACTCTGTGATTCTACAGGGAGACTCCAAGAGTCCCCATATTACGAATCACGAAGCCCGTATATAATCCCAGTGTCCATCTAACTCTGCATGTTCTTTCCATATACTAATTTCCATCTTTTTCTTCATTTCCAAGCTCTAATCCCAAAGCCCTGAACCCTAATCCCTGAACCCCGACCCTTACTCCCCCTACTCAGTCCTAGAATGCTCCCCTATATAATCCCCTGGATAGCCCCCCACCCTGATCCCTATATGTCCCCCCTTTGAGGAGATTAGGCTATTACCCTAAGGGTCCAAGGACTCAAATAATAGGGCTTTAGGTCCCAAATACCATTAACATTATAGTATTTGGGCCCTAAAGCCCTATTATTTGGGTCCTTGGACCCTTAGTCTAGGAGTCCCTAGACATCCCGAGGCTTCGGCCCGCGGCCCGAAGGCGGCGTTGACTAAGGCCGCCCAGTCTTAGTTCAGGGATTTAGGGCTTAGGTCCTCAGGGCTTAGAGTTTAGGGCTTAGGGTTCAGGGTTTAGGGCTCAAAGTTTAGGGCTTAGGGTTCAGGGCTTCGGGGGTTCCTTCTAAAGGGGATATGAATGAGATGGGGTTAGATAGGGATAAATAGGGCTTTAGGGCTTAGGGATCAGGAGTTTAGGGGCTATAGGGATTTTGGTGGTTTTCCGGCTTGGGGGTTCGGGGACAGTGGCGATTGCAGGCTTGCTTCGAAGGATAGTGTCGGGGCCTGAAAAAGTAGAAAAGGGTTGGCTATGGGTTTAGGGTTTAGTGTTTAGGGTATATCACACTGAAAGGTCAGTCTTTGATAAAAGTCGCCCTAACCTGAAACCCTAAAACCTTATAAACTCTAAACCCTAACCCTAAACCCTAAAATAATCTTCCTGAGGACCTGTCCGCCCAAAAGACAATCACAGGACTATCTGAAGTTCTGCGGAACTTTCTCCAAAAAGGGGGGACCCTAGGAACCCGGGGATCTATGGGGGGGTTCCCCAAAATTAGGGGTACCTTCAAAATGGGCTTACAGAAAATATATATATATATACAGGGTTATATAAGGCTAGATACGGATTTATAAAGGCTTTAGGGTGTCCCAAAATTTGGGGTACCTTATTGGGGTCCCTAGAATACAGACTGGAATATTTTGCTGTCTATATAGGGGTCCCTATCTTGGGAAACTACCATATAGGGATTTCAAGACGCGAAATGGCCAAAGAGGGTCCCCTCTTCCTACAAGGATTATTTTGGGAAACTCCCTGTTGAAGTCCCCGGTGGAACTACCTTGGGAGGAGCAGCATTTCAGCCTAGTTGTCGGATTCCTTGGCATACATGCTTTCTGGGGTCCAAAACTCACGAAAGCCCTAAACTACTGAAGCCCTGCAGAACTACGCTGAGCACTTGAAAACCACACCGACGCCCAGCTCCTTGTAGCGCGCTTTCTATAAGCCCTCTAGGGTTTAGGGTTTAGGGTTTAGGCCCTCAAGCACCTCAATAGCGAACCCCAAATTCTAAACCCCATACCCTTACCCTACACGTATCACTGTTGCTTTTGCAAACCTGAGGGGGAACCCTGGTGGATCCTCAGGGGACCCCATAAAACGGCCAAACCCTCCAAGAACCCCGACCCGAAACCCCAACCCAAAGCCTAGACCCCATAAAACTAATCCCTACAATCCCTAAAGTTTACATGTTCGTTTCCTATATAACTCCTATATAGCCCCTATACTGCCTGTAGTTTCCATTTGCTTTTCCATTATACCCATGGACCCTAAACCCTAGACCCTAATAATACCTAAACCCCTACACGCTAAAACCTAGACCCTAGACCCTAACAATACCTAAACCCCTACACGCTAAAACCTAAACCCTAAACCCTAGACCCTAAACCCTAATGAAACCTCAACACAAAACCCTAGACCCTAAACCCTACTAAAACCTAAATCTTAAACCCTAAATCCCTAAATCCCTGAACCCTAAACCCCTAAACTCCAAACCCTGAACCCTAAACCCTAATAAGACCTAAACCCTAAACCCTAAACCCCTAAATCCCTGAACCCTAAACCCAAACCCAATATAGACCCTATAGTCCCTATATAACCCTACTCCCCTTTTCCAATATCCCTATATAACCACTAAACCCCCACACCCCTAAACCGGGCCCCCCACCCAGGGTCACCACGCGCGCCGTCCGGGATCCGCTGGGCAGACACTGCCTTGCAGCCTCGGAAAGTTGAAAAAGTTTAGGGGTTTAGGGGTTTAGTGTTTTTTTTAAATTTAGGGTTTAGGGTTTGAGGTTTTTAGGGTTTGGGGTTTTAGGGGGTTTTAGTGTTTAGGGGTTTAGGGGTTTAGTCTTTTTTTAAAAGTTTTTAGGGTTTAGGGGTTTAGGTTTTAGGGTTTAGGGTATGGGGTTTTAGGGTTTTACGGGTTTAGGGTTTTAGGGTTAGGGTTTAGGGTTCAGGACTTCCTGGACTCCCAAAAGTAGGTGAAAAAATGGCTCCCAAAAACTTAAAACAGCCCAAGTGGCCATTGTTTCACATACTTTTTGGGGTTTTGGTAGGGCTTGGGGTTCAGGATCAGTAGAACCCAACTATAAGGGACTAGTCTTCAGGTTTTCAGGCTTTGGATTTGGGATGTGTCTTTGGAAATATTCTATTAAACTCCTTTATGAAAACCATTCTTCCATATCAAGGTGGTCCTTAATCCTTAAGAGTCATGCTAGGTATTCATAGGATCCGAACCCCAAGTACCTGCAGTCTCGGCCCTTTTCAAAGTAGCCTGAAGGGCAGATTTCAGAATTTTGAATGCTGACGAACTCTTATTTCATAGGGGGGGTGAAGGGGAAGCGATTACAAGGTTCATATTATACATTTTTAATAGGGGGTATGTAGGGCGTATCGGGTTTAGGGTCACTCCTGTACAACCTTAGCATAAGTGGTACTTTTAACCTGAAGAACAACAACGCCAATCACATGAGGGGACTTATGGGGCTCATGTTTGGATTGTACGTACGAATATGATTGGCGTCTATTTCCCTTGTTTCTCCTAGCACAAGGGCTTGTAAAGGTGTCACACAAGCACCCCTACATATCCCTGACATAAACACTAGAAACCGTACTTTGTAGCCTGAACCCTAAACTCTAAACCCTAAACCTCGAGATGTATAGGGACGTGTGGGGTTGTTAGTGTTCGGGCCTGTGGGCCTGAGGGCTGGGCTACTGCCTCTGAAGTGGAAAAATCGCTCAACTACACACTTTCCTTGCCCAAGCCACGGAAACCCTACCCTAACCAAACCATTTAAAGACGAGAATTTCAGTAAAACACAGGATGTCCCTTCAAACCCAGTAAAACTGAAACATAAGCCCTATACATGCCCAGAAAACCAGATCTTCCATCCCCATATACCCATATCATCTTTACTATGTGCCTTTTCTACATCCCTAAACCTAAGCTCCACACCCTGAGCCCTAAACCCTAAAACCCAAGCCCTAAACCCTAGGCCCTAAGCCCTAAGCCTTAAGCCCTAAAGCCTGCACCCTAAAATCATCCCTGTTAAGGGCCCAAAGACACCAAACGGAAACACAAAAAAACCTAAACCCTTAGGGTTTAGGGTGCCCCAAACCCTAAACCCTAAACCCCGAAACCCAAACCTTAAACCCGACAACGTGGCCTCGGCCTGCATCGCCTGAACCATCCTTTGTTTGCGACCAATAGGGGTTTTAAGGGTTTAGGGTTTAGGGTGTAGGCTGTAGGGTTTAGGTCGGTTTTTTTTGGGGGGTGGTTGTGGTTTTAGGGGTTAAGGGCTTTAGGGGTTTTAGGGCTTAGGGATTTAGAGTTGAGGGCTTAGGGATTTAGAGTTTAGGGTATAGGGGGTTTAGGGATTTAGCGGTTCGGGGGTTAGGGTTTTTATTGGTTCAGGATCACAGGTATAGTGTCTTTCAGCATTCGTATGCAGTCTGGCGTTTTAGGGTTTAGGGTCGGAAATAATCGAGAATGAACTTCAACAAACACATCAAATCCTTGCTTCTGCAGGGCTTCTTACGGCTAGTACATTGTTTCGGCTTTCCGGATAATGGACAATCATGTACCTAGCTTTGGGAAATCCCTGTATCCTAGATGGTACTAGGACCCCTCCAAGATTTAGTGCAGTACGTGTATCCGGTGTGGTCGGTTTTTGACTTGTACGGAGGGGACGGGGTGGGTTCCTAAGGATATCTAGCCAGAACCGCCACTTCTTCTCCAACTTGTGTCGCTTCAAGCTCGGGCATTCTTTTGATGGCCACAGTTGCGCCAAAGTAAGATCCCAGGAAATCAGTGGCAAAGCCGCCACATCCCAAGCGACTATACCTCTCGATGTCCCCAGACTTGATTTGCGTGAATTCGCCCGGCTGCACCTCCTCCACCTCAGCCTCGTTGAAAATGACAAAGTCCCGCAACTCCTGTGACGGACTCGCAGGGACGCCCTGCCTTCAGTGCCAAAGCAGCGGGCGTTGCGAAATGCCAGCTGGCGGTCTGCTGCATTAACAGTGTTGCCGTTACAGATAACTGCTGCTTTGTATCCCACTTAATAACTCCCATTATACTCCCCCATATAATCCCCTATATAACCCCCTTTAAGAAGTTTAGACTATAGCTCATAGCCTACCTACTTCACGAGAGCTTCCGAGTTTGATCCCAAGAGAAGGGTCTCTTTTTGAGGACAGGTCTCTTTCTGAGGACAGGTTAGGGGATTGATCTAAAGGTCCTTTGGGGAAGTGATTTAGGGATCATGTTTAGGTCCAGGGCTTAGGGTCTCGCGGTAAAAATGCAGGGGAAAGGATTTTCCATAACTGCCATTTTGGGAACAGAAGTTTTGATCAGCTAGCGCATGTTGGCTTGAACTACGAAAGCAGACCTGAATAACAGTAAAGGTGTCTTCGGAATCGCTTCTAATTCTTGCTTTTTAGAAAGAGTGAAGCAACAGCTACAGGAGATAGAGTCTAAACCCCCAGTATCCTCGTATCCCCCTCAATATCCCGTATAATCGTCCCCTATATAGTGCCCCCTTTGAAGACTTTAGATTCTGGCTACATGAGCTATAGTCTAAACTCCTAGTATCCCCCCTGATAACCCCTATAGTAGTCCCATATATAATCCCCATTATAACCCCCCTTAAAGGAGTTTAGACTGTAGCTCACATGTTGTTTGAGGCTTCCCAGGCAGATAGTCAGGAACTGCTGGGAGTTCTGATGCAAAGTGCTGGGGTGACTAATGTCTCCCTGCTATGCCAGGGAGTGGCAGTTTAGGGTTTGGGTTTTAGGGTTTTAGGGTTTAGGGTGTTAGGGTTTAGGGTTTTAGGGTTTAGGGTTCAGGGTTTAGATGGAGAATCCAATGGAAAAGAAAATGGAACATGAAATGGAAACCAGGGAATATATGGGGAATATATGAGGTTGAGGGTTTAGGTTTTCGGATTTAGGGTGAAGGGGTTTAGGGTTTAGGATTTACTTGGAGGGAGGGGGGGGGAGTTAGTAAGTAGCTTAATAGAATGAGGATAAGTAGGGTTACTAGGGTTTTTCATCTACTTACTAAGTCCCCACGACCCTCCAAGTAGGGTTTACAGGCGTTGGCAGATATGTGTGCAACCCTTTTGGTGGGTCATCTATCTTTCGTGGTGACTTGCAGCTTTTGTAGACATACTTTTTTAACTGCCCCCACCCTGTAGCACTCTATACTAGGGGTCATATTAAAGGTTATATACAATCATTTTTTAGATATTTTCCAGCTGTTACAGAGTGGGGGTAGTACCCAAGACCTAGTCCCAAAGTTGGTAAACCACCATTTGGAGAAAGCCTCTTCAAAACAATCCGATTCTCCATTATTGGGCTTGTGATACCTAAACCCAAAGATACCCCTATCCCTAAACCCTTAACCCTATATATCCCCCTATAACCCCTTCAAGGGTACCCCTAATTGTGGCCCTAAACCCTAAACCCTAAACCCTAAACCCTAAACCAAATCCATCATTAGGCTTGTGAAGTGCCTACCCGGCATGGCCCTGCGTGGATCACGCAAGGTTCAGGGTTTGAAGGCTTTAGCGGGTTTAGGGACATCAAGCGTAGAGAGAGAACATGTAACTGATCGAGTGTTAACATGCCACTTTCCTACCCTTATAGGCACCAATCCTAAAGGGATAATACCCCTAAACCCCTAAACACTACATACCCCCATATGAGCTATGGTCGAAACTCCTAGCATCCCCCTTTAATAACCCTTATAATAGTCCCCCATATAATCTTCCTATATAACCCCCCTTTAAGGAGTTTAGACTATAGCTCATATAATGCCCTAAACCCTAAACCCTGAACCCTGAACCCTAAATCCTGAACCCTAAACCATTAACCCTAAACCCTAAGGGTTGGGGGGGCCACTGCAGCCCATGCTACGCGGCGAATCCCCACTCCGCAGCTGCGGCCAGAAAAATCCTTAGCTATTTCGGGGGTTAGGGTTTTGAGGGTTTGGGGTTTAGGGCTTAGGGTTAAGGGCTTAGGGTTTAGGGTTTTCCCTCCCCCCGGTTAATTTACCATGATACGGATATATAGTAAATCATGGGGTTGTTTAGGGTTTAGGGCTTAAGGTTTAGGATTCTCTCGGGGGTGTATAGAGGTTTAGGGTAGTTACAGGGTTTAGGGTTGTGGGTCTGAGCTTGGGGTTAAGGGTTTAGGGTTAGAGGCGTTCACGTAGGGGTTTTTGGGCATGTGCAGGATGTAGCGCTTCCCATAAAAAAAAATCAGGGTCTCTTTTTTTGGGGTGCCCACACTAAAGCTGAGTTATAGTATAGTGGGATGTATATTTGGGCATGTATTGGCATGTATTATATAGGTCGTATATAGAACGAATATTCCCTATTCCCTACGAACCAGTGAGTTAAGTTTTCTGGGAAACAGCATCTCAATAGCTCCTGATGTTGAAGTGACCCAAGAGCGGGAAGTGGATGGTACTCTCAATCATCCCCCCAAAAAAACAACAAACTACACCCTAAACCCCTAATTCCTGAACCTTAAGCCCTAAACCCTAACCTGCTGAAGCGCTAATTCATAAACCCCTCAGATAAAAATAGGGGAAATGATTTATCATCCCAAAGCGCCACATATCCCTACCCGAGGGCTCCAATGTAGTTCCTTTTTGGGTTTGTTATGGTTTTGGGGTAAGGGATTATAATATACTACCCAAAAAAGAACTACATAGGAGGGTCTGGGTAACTTCTTCTATTACGGAATTTGATGCTTTCTTGATGGAGAGCAGACTAAGCCTAAGGCTCCAGAAAGGGAAGATTGACAGGGTTTAGGGTTTAGGGACTTTAGGGTTCATTGTAGGTACTATTTAAACTCAAAAAGCCCAGGGTAGAGATTCTAGAACCTGTTCCTGCAAACGACCCTCGCTTCAGAAATCGTTGGGCCCTACCATTTGTCTCGACCAGTTGTCGACTACATGGGCTACATCTGGAAATGTAACGCCGTAACCCTAAACCCTAAACCCTCAGCCCAGAAAATCAAGCACGCATGTGCCACCGCCCTCAACAGGTTCAGGCTCTTGGCTGATTCTTCTGGAGGATCCCTAAACTCTCCAAACCCTAAATCTTAAATCCTAAGCCCAAACTCTAATCCAGCCTGAAAAAACAAGCACCTCAACTCTTCCAGATGGCAAAATCCCAAGCCGTGCTCCCAAACCATTATCTAGGGGTTCAGGGTTTTGGGTTTCATAACTTCATAATTAGAATAAAATGGTAATTTGGGTAACCCCAACTCCTCACACTTGGACCTTCCAAAGCCACATGATAGTCATAAGTTTATAAGGTCCTGAATTTGGCCAGGTCCCCTTATGTATTGAAGACTAGGGTTTGAGGTATGTTCTAGTACCCTTATGTCATATGAGGATTGCATATGGATCATGGAGAACTGTTCAGGCTTCTGCATTACTCTTCAAAGCCTCCACTCTAAACCCCAAACAACTGGGTTGCTGTTAAGGAACTTAAGCTAAGTTACCGTAACATGTGTGTATACAGTAGATAACGAGTTTTCTTTGCTATAGCAACTTAATCTACCATAATACAGGTATCGGGTAAATAATAGGGGTTTCCTCATGATGTAACTTATTGGGTCTATAGTAATTAACAAGATTTCCTCATTATAGTACGTTATTCTAAGGTCTTAAACAGCAGCCCAGACAAAAGTCCGTAACTGCTGCTGTGAGTCATTCCCGTCATCGCAACTAAACAGAAGCTCCCAAAGCCAAAGCCCACCTGACAGCAGTTCGGAACCCTAAACCCTGAACCCTAAACCCTTGTACTAACGTCCCCAGAGCCCGGGTCTATGTTGAAAGTACAAAAAGACCACCATTCCGTTAATTGATACTTTGGGGGGCTCGAACGAGGAATCTTGGGCTTCAGTTGGTTGTGGGTTTAGATTCATGGCGGTTTAACGCTTGGGAGCTTGTAGAGGTTTATGGTTCAAAGAGTATTCTTGCTTTGGGCTGAAGGTTGTTCTTTGGATGGGCCGGCTATTCGGAAAAGGCGTTGTAGCATTTCTACGCGGACCTTATCCAGATCTTGGCACAGAGCAGGGCCTTCTGTGGGTGGAGCCTAGAGAGGCTACTTTTATACTATTGGCTTTGGGGATTAGGGTTTAGGGGTTTAACCCCAAACCCTAAACTCTAGTCCGGCAGGGTTTCAGGTTTATCTGGGATGGAGATGGCTGGAGGTTAGGTATTCCCCCCTTGCAGTACCTAACAGTTACCACAAGGGAATAACTTACTGGTGGTTAGTCGGGATGCAGGGAATATTTTATGCCCGAATTATATTCCTTTCTCCCCTACTAAGAACCAGTAGAGTAAATAGTACATACAATAATAGCTTGATAATGGGGCCCCTTCGCGGACCCTTACTGTGTTGGGGAAAGACTCAAAACATAGGCATGAATACTATGGGGCGATTGTAGAGCCCTAAACTTTACATCCTAAACCCTAACACCCTGAAGCCTAAAACAAAAGTCCCTAAATCCCTACACTCTACACCCCAAAAAACCTGGAACCCCCAGCTGTCTTGAAAAGGGACAGGGTCTCCATGCCGGGCTTCGCTCTTGCCAAGCTGCCGCTTCGTCTGATCCCCCAAAGGATCCTAAGCACCTCTATGATATATAGTAGGGCTTCTATACAAGGAAATGGCAATATGGATTGTTCTCCAAATTATGGCCTCTTTTGTTTATAGGTTGTACCACGACACCTTATATTTAACGGCAACAAAATGGGACCTAAATTTTGGGAACTACCATTTTGGTACCCCTAAATATTAGGTGCCGTAACATACTCTATAGCCAAAAGGGGCCAATAATTCTCAGAACAACCCATATGCTTTGGGCTATTATCTCCTATATAGGTACGTAGGATCCCGTGGGCTCTGCCTGGAATCTGAATTTGTACCCTGCAAGCATGGAACGTAAAGAGTCCCTTGTAGACAACCGTGCTGTTTCAAAGAGGGATCTATGTTCAGTACTGCCCCCCCTCAGTAACAGTTGGATAACAATGCATAAGCAGCCATCAAGTCCCACCCAAGACCCTAAACCCTGCCTAACCCCTAGACCCTAAACGCCTAGACCCTAAACCCGAGTCCTATAAACCCTAAACCTAGCCCCAAACCCTAGAACGCCCTCCCCGGCCTGCTGGAACGCCTCATCGATGGAGGTCTCTTTCCGGAGCATGGCCGCCGCAACCAGCGGCCCAAGCGGGCGAAAAATGCAGCTCTCTCTTTGTGCTTATATGGGCCTAAGTACTTGGGCATAGGGCTTTGTGGGTAGAATACACTGTAATTCTACAATGCGGGTGCGACGATGGCAACAAGATGCAACAAGTTTTGCAGACTCCTTGTTTTTGCTTGTTGCTTTTGGTTCCTCATTTCTTGCTTGCTCGCGTAAGTTTGCCTGCGTGTTTGCCTTGACTCTTGTATGTTGGGATGTGGATGCCCTGCTTGATTATCTAGTCTGTGTTTAGGCTTTTCTTGTTGCGGGGGAAGGTCTTGGGTTCTCCTGTCTGGATTCTCCAATTGCTAATGTCTGGTAGTCATCGGGTTGGGTGGGAGGAAATGCTTTGGGGTCGGCTCTTGTATGGTTATGAAGTGGTCCTGGTAGCGAAAACGTGGGAAGCATGCGCGCAAAGACTGCTGCAAAATAATGGGAGAACGAAGCCCATCCAAGTGAATGTAGATCAAAAACACCCCGGAAAGGGGGAGACTTTGCATTCACAGGCATGCGCATACATGAGCTGTAGTCTAAACTCCTGGTATACCCTTAATAACCTCCATAATAGTCCCCTATAGAACCCCTATATAACCCTGTTTCAGGAGTTTAGACCATAGCTCACATGTACCCCGCTCATTAAGAACATACAGCGCGGCCTGGTCCTTTATTTCAACGAAAACCAAAAGCGAATCCCTGAGGGTCCAAGCACTCAAACAATCGGGGTCTAGGGCCCAAATACTATAATCTGCGTGGTGTTTGGGACCTGAAGCCCTAATAGTTGCGTATTTGGACCCTTAGGGAATTGCAATAGGTTAAAGGCATGTACCGTAAATAGCGAGAACTGGCTAGCCAGCGCAGACAAGTGTAGCAAGTCGCCGGTCAAGCCAGGCTACTAGGATAATTGCTCGCTTAACCCATAAGAGACTCTCGTCGATTTGATCCCAAAACCCTACACCCTAAAACGCGGCAAGGGCTGGTTCCCCTCATGCTCCCCTTATGTCCCAAGAGTCGCTGCCCTATTTCCCCAAGCTCTTTATGGTTTAGAGTTTAATTAGGGTTTGGTGTGTATGTTGATGGCTTTTCACATGGGGGTTCACCACTATTTGTCATGCTGTTCAAGAACCAATGCAAGCCATAGTGCTTAAAGAACACATTACAGCAGGATTCCAGTCTTAAATCAGAATTGTGGTATGCTTGTGTGGTGTCGAGTAGAATGTATTCCCTCTTGAAAACGATCCCGTTCAACTCCCTGCAACAATACCGCCACCCAGATACCTCGACATAGACATACTGTTGGTACTAAAACATGCTGCATGGCTTTCCGTGTCTAAACTCCCATAAAATTCCTGCGGCGTAAGTTACTTAGGGTCATGCAGGAGTATTAAAAACCAGCGCATCTGCCTCAAATGAAATTACTCCTTGGACCCTGAACCACATCCAATTCAAAAGGTCCACCTCAAAAGGTCGGGTTTGGGCTTCAGGGAATATCATTGGGTGAGGGGGAGGACATTATAAGGGAACCATATGGGTGACAACTTGTGCCTTGCTGGCGAGAATTATCATCTTACACATGGATTTCATGAAAACCCCGTGTCTCGAATAAATCAATTCCTAGACAGACTGCACGACCTCAACTCCCCGACGCTCAATTCTACAAAGCCTCCATTGCATGCTGCAACAGACTTACAACATCAGCCGAAGTCAAGTCGCTAGCCGCATCAAGCCCTCACTCCTTCACATGAAATCTTGGCTATAGACTCTGAGTTTCGTGGTGCTCCAGCTCGTGAACACGAGCCTGCTCAGTGTGGCAGGGTCATGAAAGGGGGTCCTCTTTCCCAGAGCTTCACAGTCGCCAAATAGAAATGGTTCCACCATACCCTGAACTAAATCCTAAACGCCGCAATTTGGCGTGAAGCCATTCGATTGCCCAGCATGTATTCGCGTTGCTCCAAAAACGGGGGTCGCTCTTTCATACCCCTCAACAGGTTTAGGGTTTTGGTTTAGGCTTGAACGGTTTAGGGGTTTAGGATTCAATGCAATCTCCCTCTTTTGCCAAACCGAACCCTCGTTTCGGAAACTCCTATATAGGTTGAGTTTGGGGTTTCTCAACACAATCTCCCTACTTGGGCGGGGGCCTATAACCTCTGGGTAGTTCTTCGTTAAATCAGCTTTAGTCGGTTCGCTCTGAAAAGAAACACCTCCTTCGGACGAAGAAAACATCTGACCCTAAGCCCTGGCAATGGGTCGTCACAACCCGGTCAGACCTTGCCAAAGGCTTCCCCACACGAGAGGTTGTCGGAACTAATCCCATCACGCTAACATTAAAAGCCACCTCCCCCCAACCTCCCTGATATCAAATACTCCCATTGTGGCATATCACTATAGTATCTAATGAACACATGACGGGGCACTTAGCATGGTGTTCAGGGGTCAGTGTTTAAGGTTTAGGGTTTAGGGCTTAAAGCTTTTTTAACACCTAGGGTTTCAGCTCAGGGCTTAGGATTTAGGAGTTATACCAGAGTCAGGCAGGCTTTTTGGTATCCTCCACGATGTGCCGCCAAGGGTTTGGCCAGTTTCAGTATGGCTGGCAGAAGGTAATGAAACAGGATACATGACTCAACTAACAATGACTGGGTTGCTGGCAAGAACTTCATAAACCAAGTCACCATAATGTGGAACCATAATCCATACTAGGGTTTCCATATTATACTAAACTAGATTAAGTTCCAAAACTTCCGGCTAAACCAATGTAACGTCATCAACACACCCACACCCTGAATTGCCATGTCTTTCCCCCGGATATTTTGAAACCGCACATCCTCATATCCAAGGTTTCCAACATAGGATGGTTTTCAATATTGGTGGATGGTGAGGGGGTTCAATATTGGGGGCAGGGGACTAATTTCCATCCATTTGGGAGTTTGTATGGTAGGTTGTTCGTTAAAGCGCGTGAGGCGGTGGGGGGCTTCAATATGATTGGTTGCATGAACCCTAAACCCTAAACCATTATACTAGTCACCATGTTTGACAACCTACCATATGGGGGCTTCTGGATGTTGGGGGTCTCTCTTCGGGAGTCCTGGTAGTATCGTGAAATTTGTTGGTTTAGGGTTTAGGGTAAAATTATCGGACAACGAGCTGCTTGTTTAGCCGACAACTATGCCGAATTCCTGGCTTGATTCACGTTCGTACAAGTTTCCTGAATACTGCAGGGTGCAAAGGACCCGCTCAACTAGCATCAATGCACACTGAATAACCTCCGTTCAAAATAGGCATGGGGAGTTTTTCATTGTGCCAATTTGGGAGTTCAATGTCAGTTCGGGTTCGGTTG
The DNA here is from genome assembly GCA_905231905.1 of Symbiodinium pilosum. NCBI lineage: Eukaryota > Dinophyceae > Suessiales > Symbiodiniaceae > Symbiodinium > Symbiodinium pilosum. The sequence continues at coordinate 725 of CAJNIZ010047323.1, read as the reverse complement.
TACTACTTGGAACCAACCCATGTGCCTGCAGCGTGCGACAATCCTCCACGACTTTGCGCGAAGAGTCCTCCAACGCCTCGAGTGGAAAGAGCTTGCGTAGCTGAAGGAGGACGGCTTTGCATTCGAAGTCATTCCTGAAGGGTTCAAGGACCCAAATAATGGGGTCTCAGGGTCCAAATACTATAAGATTAATGGTATTTGGGACCTAAAGCTTTATTATTTGGGTCCTTGGACCCTCAGGGATTGTTTTCGGCAGAGCTCCGTTTTTTTATTGTGTAGCTTCGAGACTGGAGGGCTCCCTTAACTTGCAGGTCTTTGGAGACATTATACGAAACACGAGAGTGTTTTGGGGGCGTTGGGGTAGCCAGAGGTAATTTCAATTGTGAAAAAACCCACACATGTGCCGTGTCCGCCCCAAAATTTGTGAGGCCAGTAGGCCATGCAGCAACTTTTGGTCAGGCCTAAACCCTAAACCC
>CAJNIZ010047322.1:25608-36664 GCA_905231905.1 Symbiodinium pilosum | reverse complement strand
GATTTTTTTTTTTGATCCTTATTTGTTTTTTTTTGATCCTCCACCCGTTTCAGCTTGGTGCCAGCTTGAAGCCTCATCTTTTGTGAAGGTTGTTCGTCGGGAATGGAAGACCAAACTGAACATGAAATGGACATTACGGGAGATATCAAGAGTTACAATTATGCCGTTGAGGATTATTTCAGGGACGCTGAAGGGATCCAATACGGCATTCCCTACTAACAACCAGCAAGTTTTGGGAAGGATGGATCCACGATCCACTTGCTTCGCGTCAGCTCTCAAAAAGGCGTCGGCGGTTTCCAAGTAAATGGTGGCCTCGTGCTTCAGAGGTCAAGTATCACCGTCCAGCATGCTGCCGCGGAGATTTTTGGTGCTGCGCTTGTTGGTGGTGAAACCTTTGCCACAGACGGCTCCCTTCTGCGTGTGTTGCTGGCCTTTGCCTCTGCAGGAACAGCAGGCATATCTGCAGGGGGAAACCTGCAAATCAACAACGGCTCAATGGTTCAAATCGAGGGAGCCCATGGCAGCACTGCGGCACTGTACGCGAGGTCAGACCTCATCGTGGAAGGGCACTCTGCAATCCAAATCTCCCACGTCTCTTCGTCCGGCAACTGGGCCCTTTCTGCCGGTATGTTCACTCAACACCTGCGAATCATTGGCAGCTCAACAGTGTCTATATCGCATGCGTCCAGCCGCGGTCGTGCAGCAGGAATTCTTGCCGATGACATCTTGCTGGCCGAGGGTTCCCTGCTTTCCCTACATAATGTGTCTGCAGAAGAAGGAGGAGGAGGCTTCTACTCAAAAGGTTCTGTTGAGATTACCAACTCATCGGCCATTAAAATCTCCCAAGCGAGATCTGGTGGGCACGGCGGGGGATTCTCTGCCGGAAACCTCACAGTTGTCAACCTCTCTACAGTGGACGTGGCTGATGCCACATCAGAACAGCAAGGGGGGGGCTTCAGTGCCACGACGCTTGATGCCTTTGAAGTCAGTTCTTGGAAGGTTTCATTACTTTTGACCGTCATGGCATCCACAACTGCCTCCACCGTTTCTATGGCTCCTTGACAACAGCTAAGGGCAGTAAGAGTCTTGGGTGGCTCCATCATCAACATCACACATTCCCAGGCCGCTTCCTTTGGTGGAGGCTTTTTTTGCAAGAAAGATCTTACCATTGCTGGAAGTTCGAAGATCATCATTGCAGGGTCCAGTGCCGGCAACAGTGGTGGAGGATTTCATGCAAGCCGAGTGAATGTGTGGGCTGGGTCCTTCCTCAGGATTTCGGGTTGCAGTGCAGAGCAGCAGGGAGGAGGATTTCGAAGCTACTCATTCGCGTTGAACAGCTCGGAAGCCCACCTCCGCGATTGCGTTGCAGAGCAACTTGGGGCTCAGTTGGTGTGCTTTTCTGTGGAGCCCAAGCCCTGCACCCACCTCTTAATTCTTAAGCCTTTTTGTTTGTCTTCTTTTCTGACCCTAAACCCTAAACCCTAAAGCCTAAATCCTAAACCCTAAGCGAGTAAGGAGAGCTGGAGGTGGCTTCCTTGCAGATGGGGAAGTGATCATCTCGCAAAGTTCTCGCCTGCAAATCAGGAACTGCGCTGCAAATCGGGACGCCGGCGGCTTCAATGCTCAGCGCTTCGTCCAGGTGGGTTCTTTGCAAAAAGTGGAGCCATTATTTGTGGGTGTGTTGGGTTCTACTTGTGCCACATTTGTTTGCATTCTGCATGGTTCTGCAACAGCTCTCGTGACTGGAGGGATTTGTGGCCATTTTATATTGGGGTTATATTGGATAATGGAAAATGAAATGGAAACGACTATTTAGGGTTTAGGATTTGTAGGGTTTAGGGTTTCAAGGGTGTGGGGTTCAGGGTTTTTGGTTTTAGGTAGAGTAGGCACACTGGCAAAGGTGATGGAGAACTCCACGGTGGAGATGCAAGGAGTCACAGCTGGCCGGTATGGAGGGGGCTTCGCTGCCTTTGGCGACATTCAGGTCAATGCATCTAAACTGCTCATTGCGAATGCTACTGCAGTTGCATGGGACGGCGGAGGTTTCATTGCCGACAAGTCTATGCAGGTGGGCCTGTCTTACCAGTGAGGGGAGCGCTTGCTTTGTCTTGATATCCAGGGTTTGCACTACACTTTCTTCGTGAAGCATGTTTCGGGACGATCCGCAAGGTTTCCTGTTGTAGGGCGTATCACGCTGTGGCAGTGTTGGTTTGGAGAGGCCTCTCCCTGACAAGTAGCGTAGACTCTCCATGAGTCACCCAGGCTTATTGCTGGTTAGTAGGAATATGGGAATATACCATATCAGGATTATATTCCCATACTCCCTACTGATCACTACTAAGCAGAGAGGTGGTGGAGAACTCGGAGGTGGAGATCTTGGGAGTCATTGCAGGCTCCCATGGAGGGGGCTTCGCTGCCTTTGGCGACATTCAGGTCAACGCATCTAAACTGCTCATTGCGAATGCTACTGCCGGTAAGAGTGGTGGGGGCTTCAATGCCCAAAGCTTTGTTCAGGTGGGCCACTGCGGAGATTTAGCAAGGGATGCATGATGTTGCGGGATCTTTTTTGTAACGCATCACTGTGAACATTTCGTGGTGCGCAGACAAGGTGCAGGGAGCGAGCATTCTTATCAGCGAGGCTTCTGCTGGCAAGAACTGCGGTGGTTTTATGGTGAACGGATCTCTGCAGGTGACTACATCCCAGCTTCACCTCAAGCAGGCCAAGGCTGCAAGAAGTGGAGGAGGGTTTTGCGTCGAGGAAGATACCGAGCTCCACACCTCCAGGCTTGACGTCTCTGAAGCCCAAGCGAGCAGCGACGGTGGCGGCATGAATTTGCATGGCAAGCTTCACCTCCACGGGTCGTTTGTGACAATACAGAGCAGTGGGAACGTTCCTGAGCCTCGAGAAGAGAGTGACTGCAGCTGCTCCAGCTCCGAGAGCACGAGCCAAGCACCTGCAGCTGCTTTTCGCGGTGGTGGCCTCTATGCCCAGGCTATTGTGGCAGTGGACTCCGAGATCTTCGTGTCGGGCCTTCCAGAGGCAGACCTCGCAGTGGAGGGTAGCGGGGCTTTTGTGAAAGGACCGGTCCAACTTGTCAATTCAACTCTGCAATTTCGTGAGCTGCTGGGAGCCACTGCGCTGACATCGCACTGCTTGGAGCTCTCCGGCTCGGCGCTTTCACTGCAGGGTGCAACCGACGTGGGCCTCTCCCTGCAGAACTCAAACTGCTCTTGCAACAAGACGCTCGACGTGAGGGTTCCTCACCTGAATTGAAAGTGGTAGTTTCCCAAAATTAGGGGACCCCAATATAGACCCCAATATATTATGGTCCTTATTATGGGGACCCCAAAATGGCACCCCTAATTTTAGGAAACCCCAAGTGTTCTTGTTTTGCAGCCATTTATCTGGTTCCTGATTGTTCCTGGGCTCACGGTTTGGACCGCTACCCTGCACCCAAAGCAATCTCAAACCCTTAGCCCTGAGACCTAAGCTTCTAAACCCTAAACCCCGAAACCCACCCTAACTCTAAACCTTCAACCCCTAAACCAAACCCTTAACTCCAAACCCCTAACCTCCCAACTCTAACCCTGAATCACCTAAACCCCCAAACCCTAACCCTAAATCCCCTAAACCCCTAATCCCCTGAAACCCCCCAAACCCTAAACCCTAAACCCCAAAACTCTGCGAGGCCGGTGACTTTGTGGAGGCCTCCGGGATGTCCTCGGCTTTCTTGACAGCAGAGGCCTGCAGTGAGGAAGCCCTCGAGCCTTGGTGTCCTTTTTTCGTTTTGGGTGGGTTAGGGTTTGGGATTTAGGGTTTAGGGTTTAGGATTTAGGGTTTGGGATTTAGGGTTTAGGATGAAGATGCAATGGAAACTAGGGTTCGATGGGAATGTATGGGGTTTAAATAGGGTTTGGAATCTCCTTTGAGGGGTAGGTTTGCACATTTTGTTTGATCTTTACTACCCTGAATTTCTGTGCAATCCCCGTAAGCCATACAAATCTGAGTTTTATAGAGCCCCGTAAACTGCCCTAGCCGAGGTGTAGGGCAATCTGTTCAAGGTTTATAGTTAGAGAGGCAGGTGTGTTGTAAGGAGCTACGAGGATGTCTTGAGCAAACTAGGGAGGAAACCTTAAACCCTAAACCCTAAACCCTGAAGCCTAAACCCTAAACCCTAAACCCCAAACCCTAAACCCTAAACCCTAAACTCAGGAAATCTCGGGCGTTCACTTCCTGTCCTCGGGAGCCATGGTTGCTAAGACCTCAGCCCCGACTTTGCTGCGCAATCTGACCGTGGACTACCTTCAGGCCCTTTTAGGGGTTTAGGGTTTAGGGTTTTGAGTCTAGGGTTTAGGGTTTAGGGTTTTGGGTCTAGGGTTTAGGGTTTAGGGGTTAGGGCTTTGCATTAATAATAATAGTGGTAGGATCGTAAGACTATTGTAATGTGGTTATATAGGGTTTAGGGGGTGTTTTTTTGTTGCCGCTCGCCTTTCTTCTTGCTTCTTGTTACTGGGTCCTTGTGGCAGGAATTCCTGTATATTTCCAAATTAATGCCCGCAATCCCTGAGTTTCGAACTCTTTGTTGTGCTCCGAAGGAATGAGGTCCTCTCAAAAGCAGCAGGAAGATTAGGGGAACTCAGCCAGCATGGGGGGCTATGCTGAGCTATTGGCTTTTCAGGAAGATTTCTCCTTGTTGAAGTGAAGCCTCCACACTGTGACATCCAAAACTCCAAAAAGCCCACACTAGCCAACCCACAAAACCCCCTTAGCCCCCCATGTGTCCCACTGTTGATTCAAGAAATCATGCCTCGTCTTCAATGCAGTGGGCCCTAAGAATGATATGGTATTCTCCCTAAACAGGGGGACCCCGTTGTAGACCAAAAACCCTAAACCCTAGCCCCTAAGGGGGACCCCCGTTGTAGACCGCCCCAAAATGTTACCCCTAATTTTATGAGACCCCGAACTAGAGCAGTGTGGAATCCAACTCAACAGCTTTGGCCCGGCTTAGGGTTTAGGGGTTAGTGGTTTAGGGGTTTAGTGTTTAGAGTCTAGGGTATAGCGGTTAGGGTTCCCTAAGCCCTTCTAAATCCTACCCCAAAAGAAGTCTTCGTGCCTTACCTGAACCTTAGAACTTCAATCTTAACCCCAAAGCCCTCGCCCTCAAACTCAAACCCAGCCCCTAACTCTAAATCCCAGCTCAACTCTAGGCTCTACATCCATATGAGCCATAGTCTAAACTCCTTAAAGGGGGTTATATAAGGGATTATATATGGGACTACTAAAGGGCTTATTAAGGGGGATACTAGGAGTTTAGACTATAGCTCATATAAACCGCTCCAAGACCCAAGTTCGCATTTCATTCCCAATTTTCTTTTAATTTCATATTCCATTATTGGTGTATGAAGGATCTGGCATGTGGGATTTTCTCAAAGTCACGCCTGTATGGTCTTTCGAAGGGACCCCTTAGTCCTTGCATAATCCAATATATCCCTTCATTCCCTGGGGCGCCATATTTTGAGAAACACCCAAATGGAGCGCACGCCCTAAACCACCTCGGCACTAAACCTTCCACCCTAAGCCTCACATGCACCTCACCTGCGTTTGACTTCGGGCAGAGTATATTGTGCGCCGTACGGTGCATGCATCTCCTGTCCTCAGTGGATGAAAGTCCGAGGGGTTGCAAAAAAACCTTAGAACCCTTAAGCCCTAGTAACATATGAGCTATAGTCTAAACTCCTTAAAGGGGGGTTATATAGGGGAATATTATAGGGGTTACTAAGCGGTATACTAGGAGTTCAGACTATAGCTCATATGCGTATGGCAGGCCTTACAGGGCGAGACCAGCCTGCTGACGGCACCGAACTTTACAGCTGAGCACGTGGAGGAGGGGCTGCAGGGTTTACTGGGTTACTGTTGACGAACTTATGCTTACTATAGGGGTATGATAGAGGGTTTAGGGTTTAGCGAGAAGGAATGTAATTTAAGTTACACTATTGGGGAAACCCTATTATTTACTATACATACCCATTATGGCAAATTTTTCAGTTCCTTGACAGCAACCCAGTTTCGGGGTTGCCGTGAAGGAGCTTATAATCAGCTTGAAGTAGCATGGCCGAACAGGAAATAACGTGGTTTAGCTGTTGTGGGAACTGAGTTTCATGTCCTTAAAAGCAATCCGGATTTTGGTGTTCAGAGGTTGGGTTTCCGGGTTGGGGTTTCAGGAAAAAGGGGTTCGGGCCCTAAACCCTAAACCCTAAGCCGCGTAGTCTGCTCAGTAGCTGTATCTCAGCCACCTCGACTGGCAGGTAAAGGATTGATTGGAGTTGATCTTGTTTAGGGTTTAGGGTTTAAATCCTAAACCCTAAACCTTGTCAGGTCAGCTGCAGCGACTGCAGCCATGGGGTGACTTTCGGCGCCCGCACAGCCGAGCTCTTTGTCTTCAGTCTCCCACGCCTCAGCTGCCCTGCTGCTGCTACCCTCAGCGACTGGCTGTTTGTTAAGAGGGGAGCCAGTGGGTCGTGTGGACTATCAGCATAGTAGCTCCGAGACTACTGTCCACATGAGATTAGTGGGCCTAGTTTTCCTTACGACTCTATTTGCTTTTTCTTTCTTGCTTCCGTACGACACAGGCAATGGCTTCACGAATCCGTGTGGATGCCCAGACCACCAAGTAGTGGCCTCGAGATATATTGACGGGGTTAGCCCCTGGCAGGCATATGACTATTGCCTGTTCTGCCCACGTCATCACGAAAGTCGGCAGGGCGTGTGCTACAAGTGCCCCATTCACATGGCCCTTCAGCTGTTGTCGTGTGCGATGATCGGGGTTGCTTTCGTAACCTTTCCTCCAGATAGTAGCGAACCGTAACTTCCAGACGGCCGGGGTATAGTAACATAGAGATGGCCTTTTTGAATTTGTAGCGCAAGGCATGGTCTCATGGTGGTGGCCGGCCGTGTGGATTCTTCCCCCCTCTGCTGGCCCTCGTGCCATTGCTGTTGGCTACTGCCATCTACATCATATCAGCAGCGGCTGCTTTGGGGATCCTCTCAGCGCTGCTTGCGATCGTGGATGCGCAAACGCTGGATGGTAGCTTCATCATGACAGTGCGGGGCCCAATTTGTCGACTTCCGCACTTTGCAGCTCACTGGGTTCACCGAAGCCTGTCGTACGACATTCGTGACACCGGCCTTCACTGGCTGGAACAAGACATGAAGCACGCCGCAAAGCTGGAGAGCCTCAGCCGGGACACGCTGCGTCTCCCCCCTGAAGCTGTGCAGCCACCCTTCTCCTGTGAAACAAGCAGAGGCTTCCTGAATCCTTCAGATTCTGGGTTGCTGTTAAGGAACTTAAACTAAGTTACCATAATGTGTATGTATAGTAAATAATAGGGTTTCCCCAACATAGTAGCTTGAATTAAGCTCCTGAACAGCAACCCAGGATTATGCGCCGCTGCTTACGCAGATTTGGCTGCTGCTCTCTCTGTTGCTCCTCTTCCCTGCCGTGCTTGCTGTGGCGGCCGTTTGGGAGAATGGCGTCTGGCATGTGCTTGTGACTTGGTGGCCTACCAGAATAGGCTTTTCTGAGGCCCTCTTCCCCTTGGAAAGCCACCCTGAACCACTACACCCTAAACCCGAAATCCTGAGGCAGCCAACCAAAGCCACAAGCCCTATACATCTTCAGCCCGAAAGAGCCGGTATTCCTCAGACAAAAACATCCCCACATCCAACACCCTAGCCATGAACTCTGAAACCAACTCCTAAACGAGCTCTAGTCTAAACTCCTTAGAGGGGGTTATATAAGGGATCATATAATAAAGGGTTTAGGGTCTAGGGTTTAGAGTTTAGGGATCTCACCTCCTGAAAGAGGTTACATACGGTATATCGGGGATTATATAGGGAAGAATTATAGCGCTCATTAAGGGAGATGCTTGGAGTATAGACTATCGCTCAAATGATTAACCATAAACCCTAAACACTTGCCCACAACCCCTCAATGCCCACATACTGCAGTACTGAGCGAGGCTACGACCTTCTTTCTTGCCATGCCAATGGTTCTTGGCGCGGCAGTTCTTTACGGAGCCCACAAATGATCGGAGTTGAGGGGTTGTGGCTTTAAGCCTCGAGGGATTTCAGGTCCAGGGTAAAGTGTTTAGGGATTAGGTTTTAGGGCCTTGGATGCTGCAATTGATGCAAGAGCTTAACTATGTATGATGCAGTATGGATGTTTGGGCAAACCCAAAGCGAGGTGCTTCACGAAGATCATTGCCTTTTTTTGGGGGTACATAAGGGCACAATCCCGGACTTGTTTAAAGAGTTCCCCAGACCCTCTAAGCCCTTAACTGAGACCTGGAACTGTGTGTTGAAACAGCCAAGCTCTGCGATCTACAAGGGTTTAGAGTGCGACTTGAGCAGCTGGCATCAGATTCCCCCAAACTTTCTGCTGTGTGTGTCATTGCAAGTTAACTGCACAATCTTAAGATCCTATCGATGAATTAATGTTGTGAACTTTCATGCAGCATTCTATGTTTTTAGGTATTTGTGCCTCATTCTTTTTCTTGTCTCATCACGCGCGGAGCGCTTGAACTCGAGAGGAGTGCTTGCGCGCTGCTGCTGGGAGAGGACTCCAATGCAACGTGCTTGTCGGAAGTACATGCGCAAGGTGGGTGGGGGTCTGGGGATATAGGACCCCCATATAACCCCTATATTTATATATATATACACCCCATTATACTATACTAGTGGGGGTCTGGGGATGTAGGAGTCTAGGGTTTAGGGACCCCGGAGTTCCCAAGAGTATACATTGAGTCGAGTGGCACTTCGCTGTTGAAATGGCTTCCAGAAAGGGCCATAGTTCTAACGCCACCGCGCGTGTACCTTTCTTCTATGTGTTCGACCGTGGCACGAGGTCTACAGTTTACAGGTCGGACAAAAGCGTCAAGAATTGGGATAGATCATGCCTGCATACCCTAAACCCTATATAACCCCAATATGCATATATATATATAAACCCTATTATAATATATTAGTCTCCATTCTATTTTTCATTATTCCAATATAACCCCTATATAACCCTTCTTTCAAAGCCTGTAACCCTACACCAAAATCCTGAGTCCACCTCTTCTGGCTTCTACATTAAAAGAAAGGCTTGGGTAATGCCTTTTTACAAAAGGGTTCCTCAAACGGACTTTTTCAGGGTTTAGGGTTTGGACTCCTGGGATATCTACCCTAAACCCTAAACCCTAAACCCTAAACCCTACACCCAGAGTTGAAGCCCAGGTCCTGAGCCCCCCAAGCAGCCCTAAGGCCCTAGCAATTTGAAGGGTTTAGGGTTTAGGGTTTAGGAAGAACATCTCGAAGAGTTGTGGGTAGGTGGTGCAAAAATGTTAAGGAGTGTGCAGAGGCTATGGAAGCATTGTCTGGGTTTTCTCAACTTTTGGTTACCTTTCGGCTCGGCTTTCAAGAAAGAGGGTCTTTGCAGGCTAGTTTGCATGTGGCGCAGCCACTTAGAAGCTCCAGTGCTGAATCCGATGAATATCTTCTACATGTTATGAGCACTTGTACCCAATACATAATAGGAGACTTTGCATCGTACTTTAACAAGATTCAGGGTGACAGTTCAGGTGCGAAGATTTTAGCACCTTTCCCGAATTCCTGTCTAGACCAGCTTGAACGATTACCGATGCTACTCCCTAACATGTTTTGCGTACTGGTAGTGTAATGTAGTCCGTATTTTGCGTGCTGGTAGTGTAATGTAGTCCGTAGCCCTCTCCAAACGTTCAGACCTCTACATTTCACCCTAAACCCCAGAAGATAAAGTCTTAACCTAAACCGCAAAATCTCACCCCATACCCCCTAACCTTTAGGGTTTCGAGTTTAGGGTGTAGGGTGACTCCCCAAAAGATAACGCCCAAACCCGACCCCTCCCAAATGAGGTGAAAGCTGGGAGCGGCAACGTTGCGGAGTGCGACGACAAGCCTGAACATCAGGGATTGAGTGTGGACACGCTCTGGGAGACTTGAAAGGTTCAGTTTAGGGTTTAGGGTTTACAGGGTTTCGGGTCTGGGGTTCTGGGATTAGGGTGTAGGGTTAGGGGTTTAGGGGGAAGGATTCGGGTCGGAGAAATGAGCGTGCGGGCTTTGCGAGCCAGGGTTTTTGTCACAAACCACTGCTCCTTTCCCTTGAAGTTGCCGGCTTTATTTGGGCCAAAGCAATACTCCCCCACTATGAGGGAATTCACCCTCGACATTCAACCTTGGGTAAGTTAGGGTCTTCAAATTCAGCTTTCACTGTTTACAGCTCTGGGTTGTGGATTAATCTTGGAAATCATGGACATGACCAAATTCCAAGGAGCTTTGGGAACACTTCGAGCGCTTCATCCAGTGCCGCAATATGCATCCTACGTTCTATCAGAAGAATTTTCACGCCTTTTGTTTTCTTTTTCCCAAACGGAGAGCTATTTCTCCCCTGACTCCTGGGGAAGAGAGGCATTTCGTGGTGGCGAACATCGTGCTTCCCCTGACTGCTGAGAGGCCGCTGGTAGTACTGAAGGAAGGAGTGCTGGTAACAGCAACAATACTGTCAAACCAGCCATTCAATACACGTCATAGTAACCCTAAACCCTGAATCCTCAACTCTAAATCCTAAACCCAAAGCCCGAGTACCATACCCTAAGCCCTCCTCCCAAGTACTAGACCCTCAACTTCCATTCCCTATCAGCCAATCAGCCGTTGACTTTCTGGGGGAGTGGATCCCCACAAGAATCCCGATACATACCCCTATAATCATCCTTATAATCACTCCTGAACCAAAAACCCTAAACCCTAAACCCTAAATCCCAAACCCTAAACCCTAAATCCCAAACATTCATTCCTATACCCTAAACCCTAAATCCCATATTCACTTCCACACTCCCCCTTAAGCACTAGCAAGTTGAGAGGCGAGTGTCCTTCGTTCGCCTTTGGGGAGGCCGCGTCGTGGATTTCTTTGTTTCCCACAGCTTCTTTGGCTTTGGGGTTAGGGTTTTTCGATTTAGGGTTTAGAGTTTACAGTTTGGGGTTT
>CAJNIZ010047322.1:1470-14686 GCA_905231905.1 Symbiodinium pilosum | reverse complement strand
AAAAACATGGATCTTTGGGGGGGGGGGGGTACCATATGTATCTAGAGATATTTGCTACATTTTTTCTATTGGATTTTGGGTGTCTGGGTCAGGTGGCAAGTGTCTAGGACACATTTTAGTCTTCAGGGCTTAGGTTTCTTGGGAAATCTTCCAGGTCAGGTTCCCTATCCCCTAAACCCTAAACCTAGGAACAGGGACAAATTAACCCTAGACCCTAAACCCTGAACCCTAAACCCTAGGAACCGGTTCAAATTACAGCGGCTCGGGAGTGCTAAATGCCTAAATGCGCGGACTTCACACTGCCCGTTGGCAGGGTTTTGGGGTTTAGGGTGGCCTGCTGGAGCCAAAGTTTTGTTAAACACGGTTTAGGGTTTAGGGTTGAGGGTTTAGGGCTTAGGACTTAAGGGTTCAGGTTTTAGGGTTTAGGTTTTAGGGTTCAGGGTTCAGGGTTTAGGGTGCAGGGTTTAGGGTTTAGGGTTCAGGGGGGATGCCTGGTGTTGCTATGCATTTGTGTCATGCCACTTCACAAGATACCTAGAACAACGAAAATATTCTGGTCATAGCTCCCACAAGCCTTGTCGGCAGTTGCAGTGAACTGATGCACATTCATCACCGCTTGTGATGTCTTACTGCAGCAGGAGCAGCAGCAGCAGCAGCAGCAGCAGCAGCAGCAGCAGCAGTTGTTGCATGCAAAGAGGCAATGGCATTAACGCACAACAGCAGTAGCAACAAATTTGCAAGCAAGACCCCATCCTATTTGACCCCTGCATCCACATGCATGGGACCTTTACTTGATTTGTAGAAACTCCCATATTGAGATTCAGATGCAGGATGGCGATGGATGCAACCATCGACTCATTGAAACTTTGGAGGAAGGCCCGGCAGACTAATTTAGGGTTTTGGGTTTAGGGTTTAGGGTTGGGGCTTTGTAGGGTGTAGAGGGGTCATTATGGAATGTAGGGGTTCTCGAAAGGCTTATAGTGGTTATGAATAGGCTTTAGGGAAAAAGCGGAGAATCGAATGGAAAAGAAATTGGAACATGAAATGGAGGCTGGGCATGTATAGAGGCTTATTCACTTGTACAGTAGTCTGAAATGCAGGTTCAAGGTTTGGGCGGCGGTATGCTTAAATGGCCTGGGAATTCGCCGTGCAGTTGGCAATTCTGATCACGAGCTCGCCATTTAGCCCCTGAACCCTAAACACTAAACCGCGTCTAAGTAGGGTTTCGGGATCCTGGCCCCAAGAGGTATCAAGTTTGAGCAAGATGGTCAGGAGCTTCTTGCAGGAAGGTCCGCAGAAGCAGCCTCAACTTGGAAAGCTACCGTTTGCGCCGTTTTTCTGGCTTGCTGTTTAGGAACTTGGTTGACGTTACTATATTGGCAAACCTTATTATTTACTATATATACCCATTATGGTACCTTGTCTGCGATGTTTTGTCTTTTTCGTGTGCAGTTCGGGTCCTGTTTGCGTGCTTTAAGGATTGGCGGCCTGGAGCCAAGGTTTTACATGTGGGTCGTTGTCAAAATTAGGGTCCTTTTTGGGGTCCCGATTATAATACGGCACCTAATATTTGGGGTACCCAAAAAGGGACCATAATATTGACATCCACCCATGTGTCTAGAGTCTCGACTTGACAGTTTCTTTCAGCATGGTTTTAGATACGCTGCAGCTGCATTCTTCTGAAGTGAGCTGCGAATCGGAGTTTAGGGTTGAGGGTTTAGGAGTAACGATATTTACCTCTGAAGGCGTGGTATAGTGGGTTCCCATGAAGTTTGAGGGGAGGGAAAATTGAATGGTCAGAGTCCTCGTATCTGGCGGGGGAATGAAACTGAATCCTCTTTTCGAGACACAACCTCCTCTTACATGTGTGGAATTACAGCAGGATTGTTGCCCTAAGAGTCCACAGTTTAAAGTCTGTTTGAACATCTTCCACGTTTTTTGGTATCGTAGAGCCTGGATAACGTGCATTGACTTCCTAAAGCAGAGGCCCGAAAAACCGCAACCACGGACCAGAATTCCCAGATACTACCTAACAAGTCGCTAACGCTGCTCAAAAAACCAGCCTGCGCCACCCCACAAACCCAAACCTGTTCAATCCTAAGTTCCGCTGACTTACCACAATACGTTGCACTTCGTCTTTCTTGTAGACTGCCCACAGAAGAGCCCCAAACCCTAAACCCTAGGTCCCGCACCGTGAGCCTTAAATCCTAAATCCTCAGCCCCAAATCCTAAATCCTAGGCCCTAAATCCTAATCCTTAACCCTAAATCCTAAATCCTAAACCCTAAATCCTAAACCCGAAATCCCAAACCCTTAAACCCTAAACCCTAAGCCCTAAATCCTACGCGACGTGGGTGACGCGGAAGCTCAGCGAACGTGCTGTAAAGCCTGTCTACGGGCCCCTTGTGTTGGAAGCTTTTCATACACATGCGCTCCTAGCAGAGAACCAGCTGTGAGTCCTGGTTTAGGGTTCAGGGTTTAGGGAGGTTCAGACTCCGCTTGGGTCGAAACATCCTCTGTGCTTGGATGCAGGCATAAAATGAGCGCTTAAAGAATCCTAACCCTAGACCTTCAATCTTGAGCCCAAACCCCAAACCCTAAACTAAACCTTTAACCCTAAACTTTAAACCCCTAAACCTTAAACCCTAAAGACTTAAACCTTAAACTTCAAACCCAAAACCCTAAACCCAAAACCCAAAACCCTAAACCCAGAACCCCTAAACCCAAAACCTTACACCGTGTGTTTGCGAGGTTTCACCTCCGAGGTGCATGGCTTAGCCAGAGATATAGGTCCAGTACTGGGGTTCAGGGTTTAGGGTTTGAGGACTTAGGGTTTAGAGTTTAGGAGTTAGGGTTTAGGGTTTAGGATTTAGGGTTGAGGATTTAGGGTTTAGGGCTTGGGGTTTAGGATTAGAGGTTTGCGATTTTTGGGGAGGAGGGTTTAGGGTTCAGGATTCGGGGTTTTCGGGTTTAGGGTTTAGGGTGGATACAAAACCTCCTGCATGACCTTAGTTCACTATTAACCACAGTTCCCTTGGTTTAAGGTATCTATGGTCATGCAGGATTTTTACTATCCACCGTATTGCGTTTTTGGTGGATCCCAGGGTTTGGGGGTCTAGCCGCGTGCCACAATGTGGAAAAACAACACTTTTCCCGGACTGTTATGATTATTCATAATGCTTAATCGTTATTTGTCGTCTTTATCATTCTTTTTTTCTCACTTTTTTCCTCCATTTTTTCGTTTTTGTACTATTTTAATCCTTCCCTTGAAATTTCCCGCACCAAACTTATCATTCTCATCGTTTTTTTGCCTTTTCCATCATTTGGGAGAGCAGATGATTTTTTCAAATCATTCCCTTTCATGTGGGATTGCGGCCTGGATCCGGCATTATGTGGGACAGTGGCCTGGCTCCCAGAGATGATGTTTTCATCATACGGCACAGTGCTCTGGATTCAGGACAGGAAACCATACGTGCATGCCTTCCAGTAATGCGGGCCGGGATTTACTCTGCAAAGATATCTGTCCGTTCGTCTGCCATGCTGCGTGCGGCTGAGCGCATGCTCAGAGAAATATGGCAAAAGTCTAACAGTTAGCCACTAGCAACAATCTGACAGCTGAGCCTAGCACCTAGCAACAGACGGAACTCTTCACCTGCCTCAGAAGCATGAGCCTGGTCAAACCGGCGTGGATCTTCAACATCCAGGACAGAAGCCCAACATGACTTCCGATGATGATCGGAATCCAAGACAGGACCCTAATGCAGAATAAATGGATCTCCAGAATCAGATCAGCAGCATCCAGCACACAAACCAAAGGCTGAATACAAGGATCTCCAAGATCCAGGACACAACTACATATCCAGAATATGATCTCCAAAATCATCTTGACATGGTAATATATATATATATATTCCTACACCCCCCAATCTGTACCACAAAACATCATATAAGTTTAGGGGTTAGGGGTTTAGGGCTTGGGATCCTAGGGTTTAGGGGTTTAGGGTGTCGAGTTTCGGGAATGAGTGTACGACTAAACCGGGGGGAGGGGGTTTAGCGGGTGGCATCGGGGTAGTTAAATTTTATGAACATGTTGGAATGTCCTAACCATAATCCTAAACCTTATATCCTCAAACCTTAACCCCTAAACCCTGGACCCTAAACCCTAAACCCGGACCCTCAACCCTAAACTGCCTAAACTGTGAGGAATCAAGCGAGAGGCCTTCCCCCATGCCTGGCAACGGCCTTTCACGTCGGCAGCCCAGGGAGGGAGCCACAGGGTTGAGGCGTTCCTTTAGAGCTTCCTGTTGGGGGTTTAGGATGTGGGGTTTAGGA
This sequence comes from Symbiodinium pilosum, assembly GCA_905231905.1. Classification (NCBI taxonomy): domain Eukaryota; class Dinophyceae; order Suessiales; family Symbiodiniaceae; genus Symbiodinium; species Symbiodinium pilosum. Next base: position 10,355 of record CAJNIZ010047322.1, on the reverse strand, counting down.
TTCAGGATGTAGGGTTTAGGATTTAAGGTTTCAGGTTTAGGGTTTGGGCCCAGTTTTCAAGGCTTTAGGGTGTGTGAGATGAGGTATGTCAATCCTCTATATTCTGACTGTGGTTATTTCCGGCAGTAGATCCGCATTCCTTATCCCAGCTGTATTGCTTGGATGGTAAGCCGCAAGGGCCGATGATTGAGAATAGGCCTCAGCCCCAAAACCATTCACCTCGAAATCCATACGAAGAGGTTTCCTTGATACACCCCAACGTATTTTGGAAATCCCATCTGTGAGTAAACATTGGATATTCTAGGAACCCACTGATGTAACCCAAAGCCCTCAAACCCAAAACCCTAAAAGCTGAGAAACCTAAACTCTGAACCCAGTTGGCAGAAGAACAGTTCACATGTGCGGCATGAGATTTGAAGCACGTTTTGCCTCTCATAAGAAGCAACCCCAAACCCTAAACTCCCCAAACCCTAAACCCTAAAACCTAAACTCTAAACCCTAAACCCCAAATCCCTAAACCCTAGACTCTACTCGGAGTAGGGTGTAGGATGCGGCTACATGGTTTGGTTTGGGTTAACGGATCCCGCAGCCCAAGCTGTTTGGTATGGAAAGGTTCGGGTTGTGGGTTTGGGGGGTTTCTAGTTAGGGTTTCGGGTTTAGGGGTTTAGGGTTTGGGGGGTTTAGGGTGTAGGGGGTTTAGGGGGTTTAGGGGGTTTACGGTTTACGCCGCCTTTGGCCTTTGTGATCACGCTTGCTTGTCGGGGCATGGGCTGCGAATCCCCATGCTGGAGTTTTCTCTAGTTTCGTGAAGATTTTTAGCCGAGTCGACTCCTCCTTGGTGCAGAGCAACAGAGCTTCCCTCAAACTTGCCCGAGTCATTTCCTATTTATCATCCATATGTAAGGTTGAGTCAATTTCTTTGTGAATTCGGGTTCCGCCACATATGAGGACCCATGCCCTTCCGCCATGGTTTTGGGTCAGGCTGAGGCTCGTGTTATGCAGATACTTCACATAAGATATCTAAACCTAAACTCGTGGACTTACCCAAAGGATTTTCTACAGGGTTTACTTAAGATTCAGATTCCTCAATATTCTATAGCCCTAAACCCTGAACACGTAGAATTCCCAGAGGAAGCCCCAAACCCTAAACCCTAAGCCTGAAACCTTCAACCCTAAATTCCAAGCCTTAAACCGTACGCCCTAAACCCTTCTCTTCCCGAACCAACGAGGTCGCTTCAATCAGAGGCGAAGGCATGCGCACAGGCCGATGTACTACCAACCCTACTTCGAGGGTAAGGGGGACTTAGTGTGCAGGTTAATAATGGAGGTAACTAGGCTTACTGTTTGGAATCTAGGGCTCATAAATTTATAGACGTACTTACTAAGTTCCCTGACCCTTCAAGTAGTGCGTAGAGTTTAGGGGTTGCTGGGTTTAGGGTGTAGGGATACTTCCCATAGGGGCTTCTGTGGGGTTAGGGTCGCAGAGCCGGCTGGGAGTCCCTATAACAAGGATGTTAATGAGTTTGGTTCGGTGTCGGGGGCTCTGTCAGGCGGAAGCCTTCAGAGTTTGGGCAAGATTTCCGCCCACCCCAGGCAAGGCTTTAAAGGTGAGGATTTAAAAAGCTAGTGGCTAGTGGTCCCTTTCTGCAGTCCCTCAGGATTACCCATGTTTGCATACCCCCATTTAGCTCATATGTGCTGTAGTCTAAACTCGTAGTAGCCCCCCCAATAAGCCTTGTAATACGCCCCTACATAATCCACTATTTTACCCCGCCCCTGCGAAAAAAAGTCGCTTAGGGTCCTATGAAATCCGCATAGAACCTCTATCTCATCTGTACATCCCTAATCCTTAAGCCATAATCTCCGAACCTTACTCCCTAGACCCTAAGCATTCAGCCTCAAATCCTAATCCCTAAGCCCTACCTCAAATAAGCCCTAAAACCCTACATCCTAATCCCTAAACCCTAGTCCCTAAACCCTACCCTAGACCCTAATCCCTATACCCTAAACCCTAAACCCTCGGTCCCATGCCTCGCTCAGTTGGCAAAGTGACGAGCCATCCGTCGAGGACGTTGGGGCTCTGCAAGGGGTTTGGGGTTTGGGGTTTATTGTTGAGGGTTCAAGGTTTGGGGGTTTAGGGATTGGGGTTCAGGGTTTAGGGTTGAGGGTTGAGGGCTAGTGTTTAAACAGTTTAGGGGTTCGGGTTCAAGGGGGTTTAGGGTTTAGGGTTTGGGGATTTCATCGTTTCGCAGTAAGGGGTCCCTCAACTTCAACCCCACACCGTATGCCAATGCCGCAGTTGTTTCACCCAAGAGCCCACTTTCAAGAAATCCAAGCTTTAACCCCAAACCCTAAGCTGAACCTCAAACACTTCACCCTAGACGTATAACCCCTATACCCTAAACCCTAAACCTTGGGTACTGCCCCCACTCTGTGACAGTTGGATGCAGTTTATGATATAGTTCTATATAGCCCTTAATATGACCCCTAACATACATTGCTTCAGGGTGGGGCAGTACCCGACCTCAACCCTAGTTTGCTCTGGGATTCGGAGTTTGGGGTTTAGGGTTGGCTTGCCTGGAAAGGTTAAGGGTTCAGGGTAGGAATGGAGAATCAAGTGGAGCAGAATATGGAACATGAAAATAGACATGTTGCGTATGTAGGGGTTCATGGGATTAAGGTTTTCGTTGTTGTTTAGGGTGCAGGATTTACAAAAATCGGAGTCTGTGAGCATACGAGTAGGCTCGACAAGGACATTCACTAATGTGAAAAACCCTAAACCCTAAACCCTAGACCCCACACCCTAAACTCTAAACCCTAGACCCAAAACCCTAGACCCCAAACCCTAAACTAAGAAAAAACCCTAGGCCCAAAACCCTACGCCCCGAGTTTCATGCCTTCCAGCTGCATGGCGCTCTGCAGGTTGAACCTCAACTCCCGAACCCTGTTCAGGGTGTAGAGTGTAGGGTTGCTAGGGTTTGGGGTTTAGTGATTTAGCTTTAGGGTTTAAAGTCTGGGGATTAGGGTTTAAGATTTAGGGTTTAGGGTTTAGGGATTTAGGGTTTAGGCTTTAGGGTTTAGGGATTTATGGCTTAGGTTTAGGGATGCAAGGACAGCCAGAAGCTCCAACGTGCTGCAAGCAGGGCTTCAGTTCGAGGATTAGAGTTGAGGGAGTAGGGCTCGGTGTTTAGCTTTTAGGCTTTGTGAGATATTGGTCTTGGGTGTGCAGTGTCCATACTTTTGGGTGAAGCTCACCGTTTTTTTTTTACCATGCCAACTGTTTCGGTTTTTGGTTGGTTATCCCTATACAAACCTGAGACCCTACATCCACCATATAAAACCTAAACCCTAAACCTTAAATCTTGAGCCCTAAGCCCTAGACCTTAAGACCCTAAACCCTAAACCCCGAACCCTAAGTCCTAAGCCTTAAACCCTAAACCCTAAACCCCAACCCCTAAATAGTAGTTTCCATTTTCTTTTCCATTATCCCCATATAACCCCCATATAACCCTAATATAACCCAGCCCTAAACCCAAATTCCAAGCTGGAAGGAGGCTGGCGGTTGGGAGATCGGACGGACGAGGCGGTTCAGGGATTCGGGTTTCAGGGGTTTGGGGTTTAGGGTCTTTAGGGTGCTTAGGGTTTAGGGTTTAGGGTTTCGGGTTTAGAGTGTTTAGGGTTCAGGGTTTAGGGTTTAGGGTTTCAGGTGTTGACGGTTAAGGGTGCAAACAACGATTCACATACTTGGGTATCAGAGTGTCCCGGGTTTATGGAGCATGCCACTCATTTCAAGTTGCTTGTCTCTGGATCTAGACTCTATCTAGACTGGCATGCAGCACCCCGACACATGAACGCCAAGGCTATTCGCTACGGTGGATACGGAAAGTTTTTGCCAGCCAGAACTCCAATATACCGTAGCTTCTAGGGTGTAATAAGGTATACAATTACTCCATTTGCAGTATAGTTGCCACGTTCTATATGCTTGGGAATGTTTCCACTCTGCTTTAATTATCCTTGCCATCATCCAGAAATCCGTAAACGAAAGGCTACAGCCAATACTCCTCGCAAAGTCTGAGGAAATGCACAGTTGTCCCTGAAGACGCAACTCCTTACTTCCGCAAATATCCCTATAACATGCACAGGCCGCAGTCTGCAGTCTGGGTTCCATATGACTTTCAGTTTCACTCGTCATTAGGAGGTCAGCATGCCTTAGAACCTCCAGACAGCCCTCGAACACTCTGATCCAGATTCTCTTCCTTCGGCGGCTCCTCTCTCGAATTGCGCTGGGAGGCGGCATGAGCCAGGATTTAGATTTAAGGCTTGGTTTCGGGTTTGAGGTGTAGGATTTGCAATTAGTGGGCTAGGTCAGGTTCAAGGGCATTCACGGTGTAATGCGGGGTTCAGGGGGACGTCGTACATGTACCTATAGCAGCTAGAATAACCCCAGCCATCCTCATGATTAACCTATAGTAGCTAATCCCCTCTCAACCCCACAAAACAGCGTTTAAGATCTAGGTTTGGGACTTGTGGTTAAGCGCCTAGGGCTGAGAATTCAATGCCATAGGGGACCTAGGGAGCATTCAACCCCAAACGTGCAAATGGTCTGGTAGACTTCTTGTTGCAAGGAGGCTAAATGCCTATTGTTGTGTTGGTGGTCTGAGTATTGCATTGGTGTTTGTCGTCGCTCCTCCAAAGTATGCCGTCCTCGCAGCTCTTGGAACTATCATTTTCTGTGCGTATTTGGGACCATGCTTTCGAAAAGTAGCTTTATCATAATTGTGTTGGCTACTGCAGAAGCCTGAATACTGACCAACAATATTTGCTCAACAAAAGTAGCTCAATATCCCTGTGAACCCGCAGCTTAGGTTTCATTTTCCATTTGATGTCCATGTGATTCCCATTAAAAGTTATAGCTACGTCAAAGTTACATGTACATATACGCGCAGCTCGCCTCCTTATACCTCACAGAAATACAATAGAAATACAATTGCCCGCAAGCCTGCATGTAAGCCTCCGTGTCTGTATTTCTTGATTGCCCGGGGGACCGTGCGCGACCGAGTCCCATCAAGAAAACCACAAACCTCTACAGCCAGTTAAGTACCATGGGTTCAGGATCTAGGCAACCACTTAAGTACTTCGATGAAGCCGTTGAAAAACGCGTGCGCTCGAGCAAAACCTTGGCGACTTTTCTTTATCAGGGGAGCCTTCCTGAACTAAACGTTTCAATGGTCCCTCAAGCCCATACACTCCACCTCAGACGCCAAAGCATAGACCCGATCTTTTCTAAGCAGTTTCTGCTGCCTGCCAGGCACTGTCCATGGTTTCCTGGCAAGTGGGGAGGAAGAATCAGGAGGCCAATCTCAGTTTCTTGTTGGGGTTGAAGGTTGGGAATAAGGGCGAAGGGGCTAGCATGTACCTAAGCCCTAAACCATTAGTGGTTTCGAGATTGTTGTTGTCTCGAGATTGTTGTTGTCATCATGGCTTTCATTCTTCGAGCTTCGTTTGGGAGGTTGAGAGGATGAACTGGGAGCATAGGGATCCAAAACCCTACACCCTAAGCCCGAACCTCTGAACCCAAAGCTCTAAACCCTAAACCCTTCCCCCTAAACCCGAAACCCTAAGCCCTAAGGCCTAAACCTTGAACATAGATTGTGATAGGGATGAGGGCTTCAGCTTCAGAATTTGGTCGTAGGTGCTTCAACCTGCAACGCCAAGCTAACACAGTGGGCTACCATAGCCCCAAAAGGTGAAGGGTTGCAGGTGTTTGTGTCGGCTGAGTGTTTGAGTTGGATAGGTTGTGCTTAAAGAGCGGAGGTCCAAGACCCCGGCCCAACCCCCGAGCCCTGAACCCTTAACCCTCAAACCTGAACTACAAAACCTTGCAAGCCTTGAAGAGGTGTGTGTACCGGCCTGGTGGGCACAAGACACGTGTTTCGGGGCTCTGGGCTTCTGGGTTTAGGGTACACGGTTTAGGAGGAGGCCGAAACAAAAATGAGAGTCTCTCAATAACTTCATTATATACCCCCGAGTAAGGACCTACACGATCGTCTTTAAATCCTGATATCTCTCTTGGGGTCCCTGGGTCCCCAGGGCCCCCTTTTTTTGAGAACTTCCCCTACAAACCCTAAACCATGTAGGAGGGTCGGCTTGATTACCGTTTTCTTTTCCATTCCCCGTTATTGGAGTAACATCCCTGTGTAAGCCTAAACCATGAACAAGCAGGCTTGAATCCTGCAAGGCTGTCCAGATCTTGACCAACGTCAGCGGCTGCGCCAGGCTGGGGGTCTGGTCCTGGTTGGGGGGGTGGGGGTTTGGGTTTAGGGTTTTGTGTTGGAAAGTGTTTTGGAGGTATTAATTCCAACCCGCTCTGCACTCTACACCCACAAAGCTGAAGGCCTCTATGAACCTCGAATCTCAACCCAAGACACCCGAAACCTTAGTCTCAAAGCCCCAAAACCCTAAATCCTAATCCCTAAACCCCTAAATCCTAATCCCTAAATCCTAAACCCTGAATCCTGATCCCTAACCCCAAAACCCTTAACCCAATCCTTGGGCAAACCCTAAACCCTGAAACGAGGGCTGGGAAATTGACGTGCATCCTCGGCCCCAGTGGGGCAGGGAAGAGCACTCTGTTAAATGCCGGGCGCCCAGAGGGGGGCGTGCAACGTTGGCGGCCCAAGGATTCTAGTGCATTTTAGGGTTTAGGGACTAGGGATTAGGTCTAGGGTTTAGGGTGTAAGGTTAGGGTTTAGGGTTTAGTTTTATTTGTGTTTGGTGTGGGCTCGTTTTTTGGCCGGGGTGGGGAGTTTCAGGACTTCGGGATTACGTTTAGGGTGTTGAGGGCTCTACATTACGAGTATAAGAGGACCCTAAACCCTAAAGCCTAAATCCTTAACCCTGATCCCTAAACCCTTATTACCCCCAGAAGTCACTTTTACAGGGTGGGTTTTCTACCTTAGCTCTACAGGTCTGGGTTTGAGGGTTTGGACTTGCCATGTAGGATTTCTTGCCCAAGGCTTTTAGGATTCAGGATTTCGGGTTTTGAGGGTTTAGGGTTTATGATTGCAGGGTTTAGGGTTTAGGGTTTAGGGTTCAGGATTTAGAGTTTTGAGGGTTTAGGGTTTAGGGTTTAGGGTTGCAGGGGTTTGGGTGTTGAGGGTTTAAGGGTTAGGGGCTCAGGGCTGAGAGATAAGGGTAGGGGATGATAGGTCAGCTGTGGGCTTAGGGTTAAGTCCCCCTTAAGTAGATAGACTACGGCTTTGGGTATATTACATATTGGGTTCAGGGTTTAGGGTTTAGTAGGGATAATGGAAAAGAATATGGATGCTACTATAGTATATTTGGGTTGCATAGGGAATATGTCTTGGAGTGTATTAAGATAAGATCCCCATATACCCCATATTCTATCTACTTAAGGGGGGCTAGAAGTCTGTAACTGTGGTACGGGGGTTTAGCGGTTGTTGCTGAGGGTGTAGGAGTACTTTGGGGAGCAAGGTGAAGAGTTCGATGCCCAACCTCGTGCATAAGTTGGCTTACTACATTCCCGCAAACTAACATGGAAACCCCAAAAAGGCACTATAAAGACAACAGTCTTTCTAAAAGGATAGAGTACCCTTTTAGAAAGACTGTAATCTTTATAGTGCCTTTTTTGGGTTTCCATGTTGGTTTCCGGGAGTGTAGGTTTTTGTCAGAGCAGTTACTTGGCGGGGGCGGCCGTCAGGGGCGGCATTGTTTGTCGGTGCGTTGTAGCAGTTGTTTCTGCCACCGTAATGACCAAACCGTCGTAAGTGCGACATCGGTGCCAATCATGACAAGACGTTGTGTTATAACATGAAATTCTGATGAAAGGATGGAGGTGCAATTGTAGAGGGTACTTGGGCTCAGGCCTCAGGGCTTCGGATTTCGGGGGGTTTAGGGGGCTGTGTTAAGCGGGTCAGGGTTCAGGGCGACAGGCTTAGGGTTCAGAACTTGGGGGATTTGGGCTTAAGGTTTCCGTCGGAGAGTTTCCCAACAATGGGTGGCTTCCCATACATACACCTTGAGTCGGATTTGTGTATGGTGTGATGTGCGCTAGTCTGCACCTCATTTGCGCCTCTGTCTGTTTGGGCCAGGGATTTTTTCAGTTTAAATGGCAACCAATTTTTTTCTTTCTCAGCCCCTTCCCCCAGGATTCAACGCTTAGGATTTAGGGGTTTGGGTCCGAACCCGAAGCAAAGGTCTTGGCGGGTCGCCAGAGCGGCGGACAGCGCCACCGGATTCGCATTACGGGGCAGGCGGGGTTCAGCCTTTAAGCAGGTTAGGGGCTTTAAGCCCCAAAATCCCATACCCTAAACCCCAAACCCAAAACCCTTAAACTGCAAACCCTTAAACCCTAAGCGCCCAAAGCTAAACCCTAAGCCCTAAACCCCTAAACCCTAATCCCTCTGTGGTTTTGGACCCTCTGGGGCTTAGTGGAGTTGAGCTTAGGGTAGGTTCAGGAGAAGTTTCTTGAGAACAAGGGGTCCTAAATCCTAAACCCTAAACCGCATTCCGGCAGGTAGGATTTTGGGAGGCAATGATGGGCGCTGTATCTATTTTACCTTAGAGTTTAAGGTTGACAAATCCACTACAGCGAAGGCTCTAAGCCCTCAGAATCCGAAATCCGGAGCCTTAGACCATGAACCGTGGAACCCTAAAACCCTAAACCCCAAACCCTGAACCCTGAACCCAAAGCCTGAAACTTCCTTCCCTTCTCAGCTTTGGGTACTTCTCCAAAAGCACCTATAGAATCACCAAATAATCCCCAACAATCCTGCCTTGTAATTCCTACAAATCCCCTGGAGTCCCTAGTGGTCTCCCCGACACCCTAAACCCTAAACCCTAGACCGAAAACCTTAAACCCTAAA
>CAJNIZ010047321.1:21285-36667 GCA_905231905.1 Symbiodinium pilosum | reverse complement strand
TTTGGGGCCCAATGTAGATATTATTTGTATTCATGGAGGCCTAGGCAATACTGTGTGCAGGATTATTCCCACTACTTCCCCTAAGGGTCCAAGTACCTAATAATCATATACTTACCCTAAACCTGTACTAGAATTACTATTACCCAAATCCCAAGCACCGAATTATCGGGTACATGGACCCTCTGGGTTATACCTTCAATCCCAAACCTCAAGCCATTTCGCCTGAAGGGACCTGCAATCCTAAGCCCTGAACCCCTCACCCTTCAACCCTTACCCTAAGGGTCCAAGGACCCGAATAATAGGGTATTAGGGCCCAAATACCATTAATATTATAGTATTTGGGCCTCAAAGCCATATTATTTGGGTCCTTGGACCCTTAGGGTTAATCGTTTAGGGTTTAGGACCCATATTGGACGAATGAACACAGTTCCTGGTATCAGGCAGTGCGCACATGCTGTCACGAGAGGTTTCTCTGGGCTACATGGTTGGATAGGTCACATTGCCTCAATGAAGGATTCTTGCAGCTCATTCCCCATTTAAAAGGTCCCTATGAGTACAGTCTCTAGCGTGTCGTCCCCGAGAAGCCTCCTGCAAAAGGTTGTCATGCGCCAGAGCATCCCGTCCTACACACCAAACTCCTAAATCCCAGGCTCCAAAGCCTACGCACCAAGACCCACCGCCCCAAACCCTACGACACAGAATCCCAAGCCCCGAACCCAACCCTTATAAACCCCTAAACCCTAAAACCCTCCTTCCCAAAACCCTAAGCCCTAAACGCTAAATGGGTGGTTGTCAAAATTATGGTCCCTTTTTGGATCCCTATAATAACACGGCACCTAATATTTAGGGTACCCAAAAAAGGACCATAATTTTGACAACCACCCAAATCATGCTAAACCCAAACAGCAGCTCCGATATGCATCGCTCCGGCGGCGAGAGCCCCCCACTGGCCCGTAGCTCAAACTTAGGGTCGGGCGTTGGGCAATTAAGGGTTTAGGGGTTTAATTTGAGAGATCCTGGACTCGGGTAATGTAGACCCGTGATTGAAAAACTTTGGATCCCTATTTTAATTGCTATTAAGGGGAGGGGGTTCTTAATCAGGAGTCTGGGTTCACGTGCTATCTCGCCTTACTACGGCCGTTAGACTCTTCTTGTAACCGTTTTAAGGGTCCAAGGACCCAAATAATAGGGTTTTAGGTGGTATTTGGGCCCTAAAACCCTATTATTTGGGTCCTTGGACCCTTAGGGTAAGTCAGTTCACCAACTCATGAACAACATCCAGGTCCCGCGTGCAAGGTGTGGTTTAGGGATTGAGGATAGGGTTTAGGGTTTAGGGTTTAGGGTTTGGGGTTTGGGGTTTAGGGTTTAGAGTTTGGGGAAGTTGTCTCAAAGAAGGAGTGTCTTTTCTCCCGCAGTTTTGTGCATTTCACTATTTCTTCAGCTGGGCCTTTTTTTTGGTACAGGTCCTGAATCTAGATTCCACCTTGTTGGGAATAGCAACCCCGGGAAACTCTCAGATGCACACGTTCCATCATGGGGTTGGAGCGCTCCGGGTTTTAGGGTTCCCAGAATTATCGGGATATATAGGGGTTATATAGGGATAATGGAAAAGAAAATGGAAACTACTATAATGGGTTTATATAGGGATTATATAGGGTATGTATTGGGGATGTATAGGGGTTCTATAGGGATAATGGAAAAGAAAATGGAAAGTATTATAATGGGTTTATGTAGGGATTATATATGGTATGTATTGGGGATGTATAGGGGTTATATAGGGATAATGGAAAAGAAAATGGAAACTACTGTTTAGGGTTTAGGGTTTTGATGGTTTCCCAAAATTAGGGGGTTCAGTGGTACTCAACTGGGACTGGGCGATATGTTGTGTTGTGCTTGTGGGCACCAGGTGAAGCTCTGCGCTTGGTGCAGTAGGGTCATGGTGTTATGGCGTCGCAACGGCTTCAAGGTATTCAGAGCTTAGGGTATCCAGGGTTTGGTATTGTAGGTCCTAAACCCTAAACCCTAAACCCTTGAGTTTGGGGCTTCGGCTTCAAGATTCAAGGGTAGGTACAGGCTTACCGTGTGGGCAGCTGCTTTGTTTCTGCTGGCAACAGAAAGCGCCATAGAACCCCGAACCCTAAACCTGTTGATGAAGGAAGGAACTCTGGCACTGCTTAGGAGCCCTCAAGACATTGTCCTCTTTTTTGGGTAATGGGTATACCTGGCGGTTCAAGGGTTCTGGGGGTGAGAAGGCTCGTGGGAATTTAGGGTGACCTGGGAATCTAACATGAGCCTAAACCCCAAAAGCATGTAGAAAAAGAGCCTGTTGGACAATGTTGTTTATTTTTGTTCGGCCGCGATTTGGCCTGCTTCTGGAGGTCCCAGGGAAAGTCATCACTGATCTTTTCATGCCATGGGAATGACGAGTTAGGATTCGGGTTTAGGGTGCCTGTTGAGCGCCACACCAGCTTTGACTTCTTGCGGTTTTGGCAGCCCAATGTGAGCCATAGTCTAAATTCCTTAACGATTATCTAGGGGACTACTCTAGGGGTTATTCAGGGGGATACTAGGAGTTTAAACTCTAGCTCATGTTTACCAAGCCTCTTTCCTAAGAGGACTTTTGCAGTCCAATGGACACTGATGCTATAGGATCAGGTACAGAGTCTCTATTAGGTGTACGTTGATATGACTACTATGAGTCATTGTTGCACATGATGTTCACTTTCTATCATGTTAAAACCAGAGGAGGCACATGAAGTTACAGTTTCCAGTTCTATTCCATGGAAAATAGGACCTACTCTCTGGAGTTTGCTGGGAACCCCAAACAGGGAACCCCAAGATGGTTTGTAGGAATATTTTTGGGATATACTTACCAGGGGTCCTTATATTCTATTATATTCCTGTTATATTCTTGGGGTTCCCTATTTGGGGTTCCCAGTAGAGTCCCTTTAGTTGTTTCTTTCTTTATCTAGGTTCCCATTTCAGTGTGGGTGGTACGCGCTGGCTGGTCCGGTCCTCTTGGCTGGTAATTCAGACCTCTCCAACCCAGAGATCTAACCCCCTAAGCTCGAAACCGGAAACCCCAATCTCTCCCAAGGCCCTAGGCCCTAAACCCTAAGCCATTCCCTGAAACGTGGATTCCCAAATCCCACAGCCCACCAACCCTACCTTGAGTAACCTTGCACAGCATGCCTCAGAAAGTTAAACGTGTGTGTCCAAGCCATTCCAAGTACAGCAAGTAAGCCCAAGCTTCTAAAAGCCCTGCACCTGCGGACGCCTGAATGCGCTGAATGCGCAACCCTAGCCACCAAGACCAAGAAGCACACATGCTACAAGCAGCTGCTCTAGACTCTACTATTGTTAATGCACTTAAACTAAGTTGCCATAATACGGGTATACAATAAATGATAAGGACTTCTAATCATCGCAACTTAAGTAGCAACAACCCTGACTAGCCTGATTCAGGCTCTTCACTGTTTTGTTACTGCTGGGCTCCACCGTAAAACCCTAAATTCAATCGCGCTGCGTCGGGCTCGCCATGTCCGATGAGCCGGCGATTTGTTTTAAGCCAGCGACAACATGCGCAAATCGGCTGCAGCAGACGCTCTCGGTATGCTCTAATGCATAAACCGTACAGAGTTTGAAAAGGTTCTGCAAGAAATGTTGATTTGTGGTAAGTTTGGCCGGGTCCGGAGTTTAGGGTGGTAGTGCTTGCGGAAGTATTGTCACTTTACTTTCATGCTTGCTATCAGTCCTGCTTAGGGTTTGGGGTTCACGGTTAGAGAAAGATGAGCTTCACAAATCGCTACATAAGCCTGTTGCTGTAGCTAATGAGCTCCTTGATGGCATTCCACCAGCCCAGCACTTTCCCTGAAGAGCAGACTTCGCCAAGCAGCCCCAGCAACTCCAGATTCCGACCTGTTATTGGTACTATCCTCATCACTGTTGTTGTTACTATTCTTGTCATAAAGAATTCTTGAGCGGATGATACGAGAAACGCTGCATGACCCAAAGCACCCCCAGACCTATAGGAATTGTGGGAGCTCTAGCATCAGCAGTGCAGTATCATGTTGTTTACCTCTCAAAACTGGGATGCCTTCCGGACCCGAGGGATCATTAGGGTTTATGAGCAGACTACACGCTTTCAGCCAAGCATGGGCTCACAAAAAAAAGGAGATTACGGGAGTGCCTTTTTGGGAGTTTGTGAGGATTTTGTGGAGATCTTGTCGCATTCTGCAGAACCTCGCCCTAAGGGTCCAGATACCCCAATATTAAGGTATCAAAACTATTCAGACAATGGGGCTTTAGACCCTGAACCCTAAAATCCCATTATTTGTGTACTTGGACCATGTAGGTTGGTCAAGTTTAAAGACCCAAAGCTCTTGAATTCTTATGATCAACGAGCCCCAGCCGGATTTACGTTTTAGGGTGTATGAACCGCAGAAGCAACCCCCTACTCAGGCTGACTCACTACTGAATGCTGCTTTCAAGCTCACACAGGGGTGTTGAGTAAGCCTTGTTTTTCTCTTGTTGAGCATCCTAAGTTTTTTATAGAAAAGTGCGCTGCATTTGCAACGGGAGACTTGCCCTAAACCCTAAACCCTAAACCCTAACCATGGGCGGAATCTTGCAGGTTAAGGGTTTAAGGTGTCAGCTCTCTGGTCGCTAGCTGCGTCTTTTTGCCGCTACACCCCAGCCCTGGAAAGCGCGAGGCCGCCGGATAAAGTTTTTATTGATCCCTGGGAAGTGAATATATAACCACGTATATACCTGGAACCCCGGACCCTAGACCCAAACCCTGAACTGGCGGCCTACATTGTAAACCCATAAGCCCTTAGCCCTTACCCTGAAGCTTGGGTCTAGGGCCTTCAGGCATGAGTCAGCTGTACACCGTACACCAGGAAACCCCACATGGGTGGTTGTCAAAATTATGGTCCCTTTCTGGGTACCCTAAATATTAGGTGCCGTATTATAATAGAGATCCAAAAAGGGACCATCATGTTGACAACCACCCCATGAGTATTGAGGTTGCCAGCTTCATGCTCAATGGGCACCGCTATGAGGGCTGCACCACGTTCGACCCGTTCCTTGGCGGTTGCCTGCTTGTTTAGGGTCTGACGGCTGATGGTTTAGTTGTTTACAGTGCTTAGAGTTGACGAGCTTTGGGTTCTACGTTTTGGGAGGTGCAAGGAATTTGGGTGGAAGGATTTAGGGGTCTGAAGGGATTGAGCTAAAGGCTGACGAGTTAATTTATGGGGTTTATGGGGCTTAGGGGTTGGGATTTGGGAGTGTAAGCGTTGAACGGCTTGCAGGTTAAAGGTTGAGTCATTATAGAGCTCCTGGCAGTTTGGACTTGGGTCGGGTTAGGCCAACACCTGGCGATGCGTGTAATCTATGAATCTACGAAGATATCATTGTGGGTTCTGGGATCCTACACCGACACCCCAAGCAGCATTGGATTCTACTGTGTAGGGCTTAGGCACCGACACCTTGAAACTATGATGCCCGCAAGGTTATCATGCAGCCCCGAATGTTGCACTATAAGACCAAGAACCTATTCCCCACTGATGTCTACACCTATGGTGACGTAAACGTGTCCAGGATATGATGCTCGCAAGCAGGCATGATGATCTCTGGCGTTTTCCCTGGCAACTTTTTGGTTCTTGCATCAGACCGAGGAATCCGAACGCGACCTCGTCCCACAAAGTACAAGAATGGTGTATCTTGGCCTTTCAGGGCAGGCTTGGGAGGGCGTTTCGGGTCAAGGGTTTATGGTGCAACTCAGATTTCAATTCGAATTCTTCTTGAGCAAGCCCATCCACTTTTTAGTACAAGTCCTTATCCACCCACCCGTAGCAAAAGACATATTAATGAATATATATATATATGTCCATATAGTGGTATCATATCGGGAATTGTTGGTGGGGTGTGGGCTGCTTATGTTCAAGAGGAGGTGGCTACTCCAACTGTGTACCTTAAACCAACGCAAAGCTGGCCCCCAATATTGTTGAAGGTGCATCATTCAAAGCCTTGCACCTAGGTAGTGGACGATCTCAAGATCAAGGATGCGTGAGCACCACTTACTGATTTGCGGGTACATAGCCGGAATGATTTCTGAGAAACACAGAGGTGTTCATTCCAGTTCAGGCTCACAACCAAGATGTTGGCGAAGGATGGTTTCCCAATATGGAGAGCGCGCCTGAACCTCAATGCCCTAAGTACTCCCCATGTGTGCATCTGTATATAGCCATGCGTGACAGTGTAACCCGCGCCCTCTCTACTTCATTGAGGACTCCTTTCCTAGAAAACGAACCTAACCTTCCATGCTTAGAGGAAAGCAGTCTGAACGGGTCCTTTGGTTAGCTAGGAATGAAGGAATGGATCCTTATAGTAGTCCCTATATAGCCCATCATCGTAGTTTCCATTTTCTTTTACATTCCCTAAACCCTAAACCCTATTCCCAGAAAACCAAAAGGCCAGAGGAGGGGTCCTTTCAGGTCCTTTCAGGATCCTTGTTTGCTTGGGGGCATACCTTAGGTAGGGCCCCCACCCAGTAATAGTGACCACAAGAGATAATGATAATCATATTAAGGTCCTTATGTATTCCTAGTATACCACTATTAGTGGGTGGGGGCCCAACCCAAGGCATACCGTCATGTTTGCCCAGATCTTAATCAGGACCTTACACCTTGCACCTCAATCCATGAGCCATGAAGAAGGGACAAGAGAAACTGAAGTCATCAAACCTGAAACCTAAATCGTCCGATTTTTTGGGGAAAGGGCAGAGAAGAATTCGCCACCAAGGTTCTCACGTCACGCACTATGTCTGGGGAAGCACAGATTGGAGCTACTGCTTGAAGGCAACCGAATATTAATATCCAAATGAGAGTTTCCAAACATAGAGGAGCCCCTTTATAGACCTCAAGCTACTACACTCGTTATGGTAGGGAGCCGCCCCAAGATCTGGCAACTTCCAGATATCGAGGATAGTATTCCAAACCCTACCAGAGCTGAGGTTAGTATACCCAGAACCTCCTATGTAGTTCGTTCTTCGGTAGTATATTAGAATCATTATAATCGCGAATCCAGAAAGGAACTACATAGGAGACCTTGCGTAGGGCGTAGAGTTGATGTTTCAGGGTTGGAACCAGGAGCGAATCAAGGGCTACTTGGTGTTTCTGCAGGTACCCCGTAACGTTTTGCGGGATACATATTGCCCATTTAGGGTTTGGACTGCCAGCAACCTCCTAGTACCTTGATTTGGGGTTCTATGGCCCCGATCGTGGGTATTCACGCCTTATAGAGGGTCGGTGAGGAGTCTAGGTGCATACTGCAACCCCACCGTAACTGACAGATGAGTTTTTGTAAGGCCAGGAAACAAGATGCTCAGCAGCAAGGTGGTACCCGTGGGCGGCCAACCTTTCCGTGTCGGAGTGTTCAAGCGATCACGGATTGGAGGTTTAAGGTTTATACATTACAAAGGCTGTATAGGATTTAGTGTGTAGGGTTGAGGCTTGGAGGTTTTGGGTTTGTAAAGACCCTAAGCGCTAAGGGCCAACGACCCAAATAGTATGGCTTTAGGTCCCAAATACCATTGATATTATAGTATTTGGGCCTTAAAACCCTCTTATTTGGGTCCTGTGTACCCTTGTATAATTCCAGAAGATCCCTATATCGTTCCCCTAGAACCCCCTATTTAAAAGGGACCCTACTACTTGGGTCCTCGGACCCTAAACCCTTAACCCTAACCCCTAGCACCCCTCCAGGTCAAGTGTTTTGGGTTGAGTTGTCCATGGTTTGGGATATCAGCGGATCCCAATACGGTAGAAAATTGAATATGTTGATCTTCAGGGTTTGGGTTTAGGTTCAGGTGGGAGAATGGACCTGTATACTGTGACATCAAACACCTGTCCTCTCAACAAGATACCTTTGAATGTTTCCCTGTGGTGAAAGGCACCTGTATGTCTCCTTCCTCTAGTGACTGGCCTCAAACGTTTCCGGCACCCGGCAACCTACGAGCAGGCATGCGAAATCCATCATCATCTCAGGTCCATGTTGCTGGGCTATCACGTGTGTTACAGAAGGCAGAAACCTAAACGCCAGGTGCCTTGCATCGACACCTCGACACCTTCCACCCTGCACCCGGGCGAGTATGGTCTGATATATACGCTTCTCAAAGTGCTTCAGGGTTTAGGGTGCGTTGTCCCAATAACTTAGCGAGGGTCTCTGAGGTCTGCTTTCTTGATGCACCCGAGGTTTAGGGTGTAGTACGTGTGGGATGCACAGAGGAGATCTACAGGCTTCTCGCAAGCATGCTCCAGAAGCTCCAATATCTGCGAGCTGTTTTGGGTAAAGCCGCCATGGCGCAGGGGTTTCCGGACACTACCAGGACCCTCCTTGTGCCCTTAAATTCGGGTATATGGTCCCCAATGGTGGGTACTTAGGCCCTAATAGAGGGTAGAAGGAGGGTTTAGGTACGCAGTTGGCTCTTAAGCATTGCTTGTGAGCAGAACTATGTGCAGACCGAGGTGGGGTGTATGCATTTCGCACTAGACCCTTCCTCCACGCTTATATAGTCCCCCTTAAGTAGATAGAACTATGGCTTTGGGTATATTAAAATAAGATCCCCATATACCCCATATTCTATCTACTTAAGGGGGACTATACGTGCATGTTTGGTGCTGTTAAGGTCTTTAGCGGAACAAGGTCCTGCTCTAAAGGCTCACTCCCAGGTTGTTCTCCCCTGCAGATACATTTGGGCTCGACGTAGGCCACCTTAGAAAAGAGCTTTACTTGAGATATCTTGAGATCCTGTAGCAAGGGCCAGGGTAGTCTGCTGCAACATACACTCTAATCAGAGACATGCCGGAATGCGACGAAATTGGCTGGGTTGCAGTTCAGGAATTTAGCTTAAGTTACCATAGTGCGTACAGAATGTAATACACATGGTTTCCCCAACATAGTAACTTGAGAGTTAAGCTTCATCAACAGCAGCCCGCTTAGAGTTTTGAGCTGTGGCATCTTAATCGCTCGTGGAGAGTGTTAACCTTGACCTTCCGCCTCCCCTCTATTCAGGCTAAGTCCTAAACCCTAAGCGCGCTCTAGGGTTTAGGGTTTAGGGCCCTAAGCCCTTAAAACTCCAAACCCTAAAGCCTAAACACAGCAAACACAGGTTCACGCCAGAGGGCATGACACGAAGTGTCCTTCTGAACGTCTGTGTTCTTGCTGCTGCTACAGCCATGCTGGGACGCCTCCTGGATGTGTGCAAAGGTTTAGGGTTTAGGTTTCAGGGTTTAGGGTTTAGGATTCTAGGCTTAGGGTTTAGGGTTCAGGGTTTAGGGTGCCTTGTGTAGGATTTAGGGTATGTGAGGATTTGAAATATCGTAAGGTAGACTTTCTAAAGAATAAAGCCCTCTTTATGTGAAATAGGCTAGTAGCAATAATGGTGAATGTAAATACTGGGTGTCCAACCTAAGGACCACAATGACCACAATTTAAAAACTGAACGTATATATTGTATACCCCAGAAATACAATAATCAAAAAGATGAACCGCTAATTTTTGGAACCCCATGTACACTTCGCACAGCGAAGGGTTAGGTAAGGGGTGATTTTGTGATCAGAAAGCCCAATATCCCTTATTGTACTTAGGGAAAATATACTATTAAGGATCCTGGTGTGATGTATGGTAGATTCCGTAATCAGTGGGTACTGGGCTTTCCGCGTGCTCTGCAGGACTAACTCGGGGGGAGTTTGATGCACCAACGCATGCCGAGCTTTATATAGCCGAGGCCCAGACCCCAAACCATCCTAGACCATCCTAAACCTAAACCCTAGACCACGCCTAGGGCTTAGGGTTTAGGGGTCAACCGCCAAACCATGAACTCCAGATCTTGAACCTTACCACCCTAAATCTTGTTTTTTTTTGATTTCGTGCACCACCGGGTCTGACAGATCCCAAACCCCTGGGCTCAAGTTGCCTAAGATTTAGGGTTTAGGCTGTAGGGGTTTCCCAAAATTATGGGGTACCATTTTGGGGGTCCCAATGGTAAGGATTACAGTATGTTTGGGTCTAATTTTGGGTTCCCCTGTATTTTGGGAAGCTACCATAAAGTGCAAATAAGTCAGGCCCATGATGGTCATGCATTTTAAGTTCCGGGAGCTGGACGTCACCAAGGAAAGTATCTTCCACAAGTTTTGGGCATTTAAGTTGCACATCCGAGTTTGAGAGACCCCTTCAACCAAACCCTAAGCCCCTACTTATCCCCAAACCCTAAACCCCTTAAACCCTAAACCCTCATTTGGCTATGGTGCTTGGCTTGCTCTGAGGCTGTAGGCTTGGTGTTGAAGGTTCAGGGTTTAGTTTTTTTGTTTAGGCTGTAGGGTT
This sequence comes from Symbiodinium pilosum, assembly GCA_905231905.1. NCBI lineage: Eukaryota > Dinophyceae > Suessiales > Symbiodiniaceae > Symbiodinium > Symbiodinium pilosum. The sequence goes on along the minus strand of CAJNIZ010047321.1, from coordinate 26,281 downwards.
TAGGCTTTCAGGATTTAGGGTTTTGAATTTAGGGTTTAGGCTTTAGGGTTCAGGACTTAGTTTAGGCTTTAGGGTTCAGAATTTAGGTTTTAGGGTCTTTGCAGCACAGTTCTAATATCTTGTATGGTGTGATGGCCTGAAGTGTCCCAAGACTGGAATCTGAAGGTTCTAGGTATCAAATTGATTTGTGATTTAACCTTAGGCTCCTTCGCAGCAAGCAAGTTTACTAGAATACAGATACATGTATACATGTACACTTTTGTGTTTAGGGCTTAGGGATTGAGTAAATCATGTGGTTTCCTGATTTTGTTACTTTGAATTGCGATTTAACCTTAGGCTCCTTCACAGCAAGCAAGTTTACAACACCCAAGGCCCAAAACCTGTGAGCGTGGGAGCGAACTTGTCGCAGGGCTTTCGGATACAGATTCAACAAAACCCTAACCTTTTAACCGCAAATGTGTACTGGGGTCATACCTTAAACCCCTACCAGTTTTACGGCATGCCCTCGGTGTGCAAGTGTTTTCAAGGGTTTAGGGGTAACGGGTTTTTGTTTAGGGTTTAGGGCAGTTCAAGGTCTCAGGCATTCGAGTTATTTTAAGATTTAGGGTCTGTCAACCCCCAAACGTAGCGGCCCTTTACTCGAGATCTCGAAGTCCTGGCCACCTAAGCTGGACCAATGAATCTGAATCTGCTTTATTGTAGAAGCCTGAATACTTACCAATATTATGGTTCTAAAGCGCTTGTATTGTTATATTACCATGGTTCTAGATTGCGTTTATATTTGTAGATGCATAGGGTGCCGCAAATAGGCCTTGCTTCGAGATGAGAGTGGTAATGTTGAACGCCTCTACAGTGCAACCCTGCACCTCCTGGCACCACCAAGTTTGGTTGCTGTCCATGCAGTTCACCAAGCGAGTGCAGAGAGGCATGACTAATGCCTTTTCATACTACGAATTGGAACCCATCGCCGCTTGGAGAGCGCTTTGTCATGCGGTGAGGGTGGGGCTGAAGGGGACGAGGGAGCATCAAGCTAGTCCTGCAATCGATGATTTGGGTACGGGGCGTTTGGTTGTAAAGGAGACCCCTAACCCTTAAACCCTTAAACCCTTAAACCCTAGAACTTAAACCTTAAACAGTCCCAAAATGCCTGGTTTCATGCTTTGGAATGTCAATGGCCGGCAGACTCCTGGGGAGTACCCTAAAGGGTTTAGGGTTTAACTGGTGGACAGACAGGATTTCGACCATTTGCCAGAACCTACTGGTGCTTTACTGGGTTCCTTGAGGTTGGGTTTAGGGTTTAGGGCTGCTTTTGGTTTTACATGATGCGGTTCAGGTGTAGGCTTTAGGGGACTTACTGGGTTCCTACTGTCTAACTTAACGGCCGATACCATGGGTACATCGTAAATAGTACGGATACATCGTTAGTCGTAGCATATGGTTTTATGGCAGAGAAAATGGTTAGATAGTAACTTATCGGTCTTCCTGATGGTAGCTTGGTATAAGTCATGCTTCAGTCTCCTTTATGGCAAGTTACCCGAAACCTATCCATAGCGCACTAATAATCTAAGTCCCTCAGCAGCAACCCTAAACCCGCAACCCCGATCCCCTAAACCCTCAACCCAGAACCCCTCATATGATTCTATGCCCTAAAGGGGGCAGATTTGTGGATGCGCGCTACGATCCCATGGTACCCTCCTGAGCCCTATGCTTACTGGGTGTTAGCAGGGAATAAGTGAGTATAATCCCTATATATATATACATTGATGGTAGTTTCCCTAAATAAGGGGACCCCCAATAGAGACCCCAAAATACTATAGTCCTAATTATGGCGCCCCCAAATGGTACCCCCTAATTTTAGGAAAGCCTCATATATTTATATTAATCCCTACAGAAGATATTCCCTCAGTCCCCACTAACTGCCACTAAGTATGGGTCAAAGTACCCAAGAATCATGGTCTGGGGTTTAGTTTAGGAACGCTCCGAAATTAGATTCGGCAATTGCAGATACCCCTCAAGATAGGCCTACAAGGGATTCATTCCTGCTAAGCTCCACGGTGCATGGACCAAATCCTGTATGACCCTTAAGGTGTAGGGTTTAGAGTATCAGAATTTCTAGGGTTTTGGTATATAGGGTCAACAGTATGGACATTTCATTGGACTTGTAATTTGTGTTCTGTCCCTGGATCCGTCTGATTCACAGTAAGATGCGTGGGGGTAGCGGGTAGGTGGCGGTGGGCGGGGAGTGTACCATTCACCTAGTCATTATATGCGTTCATAGGTCATGACGTCGAAAAGCTTCCAAGCATCTGAATTGGACAACTATTCAATGACACCGTCTGGTTGCAATGAAGTTGGGGTGCTAACCCTGAAGGGAAGCACAATCCCAAGCCCAACTTGCAGATTAGAATCTCTAATACCCCAAGCCTGCTTTGTAAGCTGCACAACATAAGCTAACTCCTAGGCTTCGAGGCGAAACAAAGTCCTGAAAATCTATAGCCCCTAGAGTTTGTAGAGGGAGATGAACGTACTGTGTACACCTGAATGTTACCAACATTCAGCTGAGGTCTACTCAAGTATTCTATACCAGATTTTAACAAGGAACCTAGGACGACAATATCAATACTTATTTCGGTCCCTGCAGTAGAGCCCAAACCCTAATCCCTTAACCCTAAACGTAGGTCCGGGCAGTAGAGCCTAAAGCTTAATCCCTAAATCTATACCCTTATTCGCTCCTAAAGCCGAATCGCTAAACCTTTGCCCTTATTTCCCAACACTTATTCTCTAATAGCCCCAAGTATCTAGTAATATGTCAGCCCTCAACCCTAATCCCTAAAGCCTTATTCCCTACTAACCAAGGGCATTTAGGTCCCTGAACGGTAGACCCCTAAACTCTCATTACGTGCTACTCCACAAGTATTTAGGTACCCTAACACCCTGACCCCCAAGCATTTCCCTACTAACCCCCCAGTATCCTAAAACCCAAACATCCCTAACCCCTAGACCCTATTACCCCCTACTAAACCCCAGTATGTATGTCCCTGAAGCAGTAGCCGCTTCCCCCAGCCTTTGCCAAGGAGGAATCGCCGGTTGACAAGGTAGAGGCGCTGTTTGGGCTTTTCCGAGTAGGAGGTTCCTTTTAAAAGGGTTTGAAGGGGATATATAGGGGTTCAGGGGTTAGGGGGTTAGAGGCTCTAGCGTTTAGGGTTTATTATGGGTGCTAGTGCTGAGGGTTAGGAACCTTTTCTCCTTGAATTTGTTGTCTACACATATCTTTATATACATATAAGGGAATTAGAGGAATATACCTAGCAAGCTAATTAGATAATTTCGGCCTCTACATTATGTCTCCCGGTAGGCATCTGCATGTCCTATCCCCCATGAAACTGATCTTGATTGGAACTCCCTTCCAAAGAGAATCCCATGATTTTCAGGAGGTCCCACATGAGGGCTCTCAGAATGAGATTGCCCTGGGTGACCATCCGGACTACTTTGGGTTTAGGATTGGTACTACGTGGCGAGGATCCCATTATTAAGGCCCTTAAAATGAGTGGGTTTATTAATCAGGGGACTGCATTCGGGTTTGGGGTCTTGTTTTGGGGGCGGTTGACTTCCTGGTTTAGGGTTTAGGGGCCCCAGAGGTATATGGGGAATATATGGAGGACATTGGACCCTTATCAGTGATAATATGCCCTAAACCTTACACCCCAGACCCTTAAGCGCTAAACTCCAAAACCCTAAACCTGAAACCCCCAGACCCTAAACCTTAAACCCTAAACCTTAAACCCGAAACCCTAAACCCTAGAAAATGTAAGCCTTAAACCCTAAACCCTAAGCCATGTGCAGCAGCTCCCCACTTCTTCCTTCAACTGCGTACTAGCGGAAGGCCCCAAAGGCTCCACGTAGCTACTACTTATAGACTTTGGGGTTTTGGGGTTTCGGGTTTCTGGTTTACTGGTTTAGGCTTTAGGGTTCAGGGTTTGGGGTTTAGGGTTTAGGGCTTGGGGTTTGGGTTCTGGGGTTTAGGGCGTTTGGCCCAAACTAGGTATTCTTGATGTACTTCATGGCCGTAGAAGTATTCTGCGGTGACCTTAGCTTCTAGGTGCTTGAATGACCCAGCTGCTTTTCGGTCAGCTCCCAACCGCGAACTTGTTCAAATTCATGGACTTTTGGTTCAGGGGTGGGGGTTAGAGCAGGATTCTGACCCTTTAATGGCATGTCGCCACCCTTAAACCCTCAACCCCTAAACCTTAAACCCTTAAACCTTAAACCCTAAAACCCTAAACCCAAAGCTTCCTACCCTAAATCCTAAACCCTAAACCCCTAAACCCTAAACCCCAAACCCTAAACCCCTAAACCCAAACATACTTGTGGGCATGAAGTGGGCATCCCAACACCCTTGTTGCGCAGCAGCTTAAGCCTCGGTCACCTAGCCCAAGGGGTTTAGGGTTTAGGGGTTTTGGGGGTTTAGAGGTTTAGGGGTTTAGGGATTACGGTGTAGAGGTTTAGAGATTTAGGGTGTAGGGATCTAGGGTTTTGGGGTCTAGGTTTTGGGGGTATATTAAAGTATATTGTTATAGTGTGTTATAATATATAGGGGTTACATTGGGATGATGCAAAAGAAAAACGAAAACTACTATTTAGGGTTTAGGGTTGGGTGTCAGGGTACAATTTCGTAGCTGGATGTTGTATCGCATGCCAGGTGTTGGCTGTCTACGTCAACCGTCAGCAGGATGTGGACCCTAAACCCTAAACCCCAAATCCCAAACCCTAACTGTGGATGGTGCCACGCTTTTACAAACAACAGCCTCTGCCGTGCAGGAGACAGCCCGTAGGAGGAGGCAGGCCCCTGGTGCTTGTCTGAGTACTAAACCCTAAACCTAAGCCCTTAAACCCTAAACCCCTAAACCCCTATACCCCTTAACCCTAAACCCCTAAACCCCTAAACCCCTAAACCCCAACAGCCCTAAACCCCTATACCCTACTATAGTCCAAGGTG
>CAJNIZ010047321.1:10806-21022 GCA_905231905.1 Symbiodinium pilosum | reverse complement strand
CTGTCCTTAAGTCCCTATTTAAACTTATACTATCTATAACCCAAGGACCTACCATATGGGTACCTGGGCTTCTAGGGTGAGTTGTCTAGGTCCGCGGGTTGCCGATCGAGAGCGTCTTGGAGATAAGTTCCCAAAGGCTCCATGTAGGAAACTATTTGTAAACCTTGGGGCCGGAGTTAGGTATCATTTATGGACTTTCGGACCCAATGTAGGCATGATCTATAAGACTTGGGGGCCCAATGTATTATGAGCAGACTTAGAGCCTCAGGGTAAGTAAGTGCCCTTGCAAGCCAAAGGCGTTCATCGCCTGCGTCTTCGGGCGCTCCATCAAAGTGGCCCCTCGACTAACTTACTTAGCCAATGGAAGAACTTTAACTTTTTTGGGCTTCCTTTTGGTGTCTCTATAAAAGTTTATTTTTTTGGGGCCTGGTGTTTGGTGAAGGGAGCTAAAGGTCTGCATTGGCTAGTGCCCCGACCCAGTACCAAGCGGTTTAGGGTTTAGTTGTTTTGCAGTAGTAGGTTTGGAAATATTTTCACATGCATTTTGTTACTTGCAATTCCTGTATAATCCCTATAAAGCCAGAGAACTTGAAATCTTATAGGGCCCCAAACTTAACCTAGTGGAGGGCCTAAGACCAGTCTGCAGTGGGGTCAACTAGTATCTACCTGCTACTGGGTTGAGGGGCAGCACCTATGGTCTGCATGGCTGATGCTTTAATCTCAAGACCTCCCCACCCCACCATGCCTAATGTTGATTCTTCCCGCTATGGCCTAGTAAAATATTCATGGAATACTTCATAATCCCTAAGGGTCCAAGTACCCAAATATAAGCGCTTTAAGGTACCTAAGACCCCAAGATCGGGGTGCTTGGACCATGAGGGAATAGAGAGGTTGGGTGGAGTGATTTGATTGTAAGGAGAGGGGCTTAACATGTAGCATCCAGGGCTCCAGCAAGTTCCTGGCTGAGGCTTTTCCAGGACCTTCCTTGTACCCTTAATTGGGGATATATGGTCCCAAATAGTGGATACTTGGGCCCTTATAGAGGGTAGGAGGAGGGTCTAGGTTGGTTATTGGTTTCAGTTTGCGTGTGTAGCAGTTAGCCAAACCCCTATGCTAAGAGCCCAGTACGAGTCATAGGATAGCGACAGGAGTCACAGACTCAAATTCTGGGGCGTTGAGGAACCAAAATCCCCCACTCCAAAGCTCCACATGCACCTCGTTGTTTACTTTATGTTCACTGTTCTGTCTATTTCTTTCTGCGCCGTTGGGACGGCAACCAGCCAAGCACTTTGGAGACATCAGACTAAAGGTCTAGATTAAGCAGCTGAGCATTGTAAACCCTGAGCCGCTGAGCGACCCTTCCCAAAGCTAGCATGGATACCCATATTCACCCTGTAACCCAGACCCCTGATTAGTAAACCCTCTCCCCTTAACAGGGATTATACGAGGGATCTTAATATTAAGGCCCGGAAAATGAGGGGGTGTATTAATCATGGGTCTACATCAGTACCTATTTGGCTGGTATACTTATTTTTTCCCGCCCAGGTTGGTGCAGCAATCTGGATCATATCTTAGGTCATTCCCCGTTCCAGTACTTGTTATGGTTTAGGTTTAAGGTCTAGGGTTTAGGGTACCATAATAGGTAAGAGGAATTATAGTAGCTCATTGAGAAAGACCGCTAAAGGGACAATTGCTGTAAGGGGGAATGACACAAATCATATCATGGGTTCCTCTACCAGCCCCCCAAACTACCCCCCATGCCTCAGGTTCCCTTGAGAAGATTTACTTGGGCTCTAGATCTGAGATCTAAACATACACCCCAACCCTGCCTCCAGGCTTGGACCTAGCCCTCTATCCCACTTACTGTCTGCTTTTCAGTCCTTAAGGATCGAAACTCCCTTCCCCCCAAACATCATGTCGTGTAGAATTTGTGTCCAAACCCCTTCAACTGTGAACCCTTGGAGCCTTAGGGATTTTGTTGAGGCCCAATTCCGTCAACGAATGGTTAGGGCTGAGTTTCTGAATGGTCCTGGTCCATATCCTCAACCCTTGCACTCCTACATGCTATCAGGGCTGTAGCAAAAGTGGCTTATATAGGGGATCATATAGGGTAGGGCTTATTAATGGGGATAATACGAGTGTAGACTATGGCTCACCTGAATTCAGTCTTTATTTTGCTTTGGTAGAGCTTTCTCGGGTGAGCGTTCAAATTATGGCCCCCAAAGGTCGTTCACTTGGTGGGGTTCGTTGGAGGGTCAGGGAGACTTAGTAAGCATACATACACAAACCTCTAAGCCACACCATACCCCCAGTTTTCCACAGCAGGGCCCTCAAAACAAGGACTATAGTATTTGGGGTGTTAAATGAGGGTCTCGCATCTGTATGGAAACTACCACAATATGCCCGCCTACCCTCAACCCCTCAAGCCCGACTCCCTTCCACAGGGCCCGGAGCTTCACAGCACGGCGCGGAATTACTTAGCAACCATGCTCAGTTTATGTGAGCTATAGTCTAAACTCCTTAAAGGGGAATATATAGGGGATTATATAGGGGACTACTATAGGGCTTATTAAGGGGGATACTAGGAGTTTAGACTATGGCTCATGTGGTACTTCTCAAACGGTGGACGCTTGAGGTCTCTTCAGGTCCCCATCAAAATCAAAAGGGGTTGATTCTGAGGGGATTTGGGGTGTGTATTCCTGGGGGTTACGTCGAGATTTTTAGGTGCACCCATGTGGTGCTACTACCCTCTTTCTGGCTAGCCCACCGCAGTGCGACCCAAAAAGCAGGAAACTAAAACAAGCAAGATCCAAGCAAGGCTTAAGTAAGTACCTGTTACCCCAATTACTCACAGCCTAGTAGTATTTGCCCCTTAAGGTAATCGTGGTACGTCTCAGGGGTTGGTGACGATATGCTTGTCATCTGACCATTATATCGGGTCCCCATTGCAAGGGTTGAGTTTGCCAACATCCTCTGATTGGTTGGGTTTCACGCCCCCCCCTTAGGCAAGACGTACTCAATGGTAAGTTTAGGGTTTAGGGGCTTGGCGTTCGGGATGTAGGGTTTAGGGTTGAAGGGTTCGAGGCTTGTAATGCAGCTTGGGGGAGGAAATAATGAGGGCTTAAGGTTTAGTGGTTGGGTTGAGGGTTAGGGGTTTCGGGCTACAACTCCCCAGTCGAATATCTCGTAACTGAAGCCTATAAGTCAAAGGGTATACAATGGCCACTTACATAGTTTAGGGAATTTGCCCCTCGATCCTGGAAAATCCTGAACCTGAAGCCCTAAGCCCTAGGCCAAGAAAGACCCTGAGCCGTTAGACTCTAAGCTCTAAATCCTATAGCCCTACCTCCACACACAACTTGAGAAGAAGCCATAAGTCACAAGCCTACCCCAGACCCCAAATAGGGTTTCGGGGTTGAGGGTTTTGGGGTCAGGGTTGAGAGTTTCAGGGCTAAGTGGTTTGGTGCAGAGTGCCGGGTTTTCACCCCAAACCCTGAACCCTGGTCTCAGGTATTCTTGCACAACAGCAGGCAGGCCAAGCAAGTTTGGGTATTGTAGGGGCCCAAATCATTACCAATAATGGACATTCAAATGGGGGTTGTTCTAAAGGTCCGTGTCTTCTGGTTATAGTTGGGCGACCATTTCAGATGGTTTGAAGGACTCGCGAGAATTTCGTGAACGAAGACGCTAGAGAGTTACACTTTTTTCGCGGAAGATGTGTGTGCCCCAAACAGCAACCCTTTCAAACGCAAACGCAACGACTTAGCTTGGACCTCAGACCCTTAATCCTTTTTTGGGATTCCCTTATACTACTATTCTAGATACCTAAAGAGTTATAGTCCCCCTTAAGTAGATAGAATATGGCTTTGAGTATATTATAATAAGATCCCCATATACCCCGTATTCTATCTACTTCAGGGGGACTATAACCCTTAGTAGGGTCCTAAGTGCCACGTAGACACGTAAGCATATGCTAGTTAGCTGCTGCTTGGGCTGCTTCTTTTTTATTACCTCCTGTTGTCCAAGAACCCCTAAACCCAAACCCTTAATAATGTAAACCCTAAACCCTATTCATAACCTAGGTTGGGAAACCCGAGTTGTACTCAAGGTAATATCCTACAACAACTGAATTTGCAATCATTGATAACATTATTTCCGCAGTCCTAAACCCTTTGATAACTTTGAGTGCAATCAGAGATAACACTAGTTTGTTGGAAGTAAACCCTTAAACCCCTAAGCCAATACCTGATTTAGTTTGGCTAGCATGTCCAGTAAACCCAAACCCTGAACCCTGGATTACAAACCCAGCATGGAGTGGCATTGCCCGGCTAATTTCGGGTTTAGGCCTAATGCTAAATGCATTCTAAGTATTGACGCTTCTACAATCTCACTACCGACCCCCCCCACAATCACAGATTCCGTTTCCTTGTCCGTTTACTTTCCCATTTGTTTCTCTACTATTCTAATTTCTTGGGCTTATACTAGGACCCTGACCCTCAAATCCCAAATCTTCAATGATGGGGTGCTTTCCTTTCTCTTTTCCTTTCCTACAAACCCTATACAACTCCTACAACCCGTTTTACAGGACCCCTATACCCGAAACCCTAAAAGTATTCCAAGTACTTGGGTCCCTACACCAAGCCCAAGTCAAAGCGAAGCCACACGAGCTGTAGCCTAAACTCCTTAAAGGGGGGATTATATAGGGGAGCATTAGAAGGGTTCTTAAGAGGGATACTGGGAGCTCAGGCTGTACCTCAAATGACCGAATCAAGAACTACCGTAATTGCTGAATAGTATGGAAAGGTAACATCATGGCTTGATGTCAGTTCTTCGAACCTTGGGAAATACGAGAGTCAACCATAACAAGGGCTTGTAGGGACTTTAGTATCTGCAGTGTTGACACAGAATCTGGATCGTAGTTGACGTTTCAAAATACTTCCTCCCGACCCATGCAGCGAGTACATGCCTTCTATGTGAAGGGATATGTTCATAGCAGGTCTACTGTAAACCCTAAACCGCTGATTGGCCTTTTATGTGCCAGGGATATGTTCATAGCGATGACTATCTTCTCCTTTCTGTCTGCCCTGTGCGTCGGCAAGCAGAGGGTCTTCCTCTTTGGCGCCTTGAAGCATTGAGGTTTTCTTACTGGATCTTAGTAGGGAACAAGGGAACATAACCCTATATAATCCCCATATAATGTGTTCCCTTATGCCCTGCCAAGAATAAGTAAGTTTTGAGTTCAGGGCTTAAGGATTTATTGCTTTCCGAAGCTAACATGGGACCCCTTTTTGGTTCCATGCCAGGCAGCTTGATGGCAGTATGGGGTTGAAGCTTCTGAGCTTTAAGCTTAAGGCATCATGAGCTGTATCCATGATGGGCGAGCTGCATAGGAATCAGGAAGGCATGACAAGCCAATATCATGCGGATTGTAGAGGAAGGTCTAGGATTGGATTCAGTTCGTTTTTTCCGTTGGCTGTAGCGGATATAGTTTGTGGGTTCCCCAGGTGCATTGCTTAGCATAGTATGGGCCGTCCTCCGGTGGGACCATTGACTCCTACGGGCATTTCACCCCCAGGGGTCCCCTTGCCCATCCCAAGAGACATGCTCGTCCTTACATGTCTTCATGTGCATATTTACACGTACTTTCATATGCAAACACTAGGTGGCTGGAAAATCAGAGACAGGGCTAATCCAATCCCATTGCTGGGTGCCGCTTTCAGTGAACTGTCTATAGTCGCCCTTAAGTAGATAGAATATGGGTTTGGGTATATTGTAATAAGATCCCCATGTACCCCATATTCTATCTACTTAAGGGGGACTGTAGGTTCCTAGCCATGGGCCCCTACTACCTTTTTCCTGGTCCTAAGTCCTAAGGGTTTTCATAGGGTATATAGTAGCTGTGTCAGGACCACTAGGGGCCAAAAGTTCCAACCTTATAAATCATTGGATGCCCTTAAGCAAAGTACCACCCGAAGAAGTCGCGAAGTGCCCGAGGTTGCGTTCCAGGGCCCATCTCATTGATGGAGGACATGCAGCACAAATAATTCCACGGCTAGGGCTCTTGGTTTGGTCTTTGGCGTATCGTTGCAGTTTGGGCTTAGAATGTGAGTTGGACCACTGTTTCATTTGCTTTTAGGTCCAGGTACTAAGTACACATTGTCTTTCGGATGGGCGTGTTCATTGTGAAATCCTGCTTCCAAGCGTCTGCACTTCTGCAAGGCAGAAACGGTCCCAACATGAAGCATGCTTATTACTATTATTTCTACTATTAACTATTACGATTATTGTTACTATTATTATTACTATTAGCTATTATTACTATAATTACTCATATTACTATTATTACTATTATAAATGGTCAGGATGCCACAGCAACCTCCCTGGCGGTAGTCTGCATCAATGACTCTTGGATTTCATCAGACTGTTAAAGCCAAAGATCTCAAACCCTAAGGCGTTCGGGTTATGCCATGGATGTTAGCACAACCTAGAGCTCCTTTAAGGAAGCCTGGGGTGAAGACTACAGGTGCCCATTGTTGTTGCCGTGGGGGGGCTTGCTTATGATGATCTTTCCTCTTCCATAAGGGGGACTAGGTAGAGTTGTGAAACGGGCTATAAACGGCTTCCCCTAAAAAAACATGGAAAGTAACGCATTACTTTGGGTTTAGGTAGGGTACTGCCCCCACTCATTAACAGTTGGAGAATATTTAGATTATACATACAGCCTTAACTATGACCCCGATTATAGACTGTCAAAGGACCCAAGGTCTAGGCTTATCCTCCTCGGAACTCCCGGCCAGGAGGTTATTTTGTTTAAGACTCCGGGTTGAACACCGAATTAGGATTCTGGGTGCTACGCGAAGCTGGTGGGCACATATACGCACCTCTGTACGTATGTGTTTTTGGGGTTCTACAGGCCTTTCCAAGGTTGGAGTTTTCGAGAGTTGTGGGTTCAAGGAGCTACGAGAAAGGTAACTCAGACATCAAGCAAAGGCACTGCTGAACGTGTAGACATGTGAGGGAAGCCCCTCTAACCTTGTCTGGAAACCCTATAGACCCTTCTAACCTTGTCTGGAAACCCTATAAACCCTTCAAAGGAATCCTTACATAAACCCTTTTCAAACCCTCCCTAGGGTAAAGGAGACCCTATACCTTCAAAGCAGCCCTAAACCCTACGTAAACCCAAAGACCTAAAAGCTAGTCCTAAACTCCAAAGCCACAGGCCCAAACCCTGAACCTATCTAAAAATTGAAAAGCAGAACCCTAAACCTTAAAATCTTAAACCTCAAGCCCCCCAAACCCTAAAATTCCTAAACCGTAAACGTGCAGGGACCCCGAATCTAAGGTTGAAACCATGGGCTCTAGCATGGGCCCTTAACCCTAAAATCCTGATTTTTCCTGCTATATACCCTAGAAGCACTCTGAAGGCCCCAAAAATGTTCAAGGGCCCCTAGTAGTGGCCCATACTTCTAACCTTGAACCCATGGGTTCAACTAGTACCCCCCTCTATACACCCCCACCTAGGTTCCCCCTTAATTAATTTTAATTAAGCCTAATTATCCCTAAAAACATAATTAAGGGGGGGGGCCTAGGAGGGGTAGTATAGAGGGGGGTCGTGGTTGAACCCATAATGAACCAAAGACCGAGGCGCTGGTTCTTGGCTTGATTGTGTACGTCTTCACCGTTCGCTTTGAGCGACACTGCGAACGAGGGCATCACAAGATTGTGGACAGTTAAGGGTTGAGTGTTAGTAGGGAATACGGGAATGCAGGATAGGGTTAAGCGTTATTGGTTGAGGGTAAGAGCAGGGGCCGGGGGTTCAAGATTGTGGGACAGCTAGTTACTGAGGGCTAGTAGGGAATATGGGAAAATGTATGTGTATACATATATATATACACATTTGGAGGGTTAGGGGTTTGGGGTTAGTAGGGAATAAAGGAATATATTGTATAGGTTTTGGATAGGGATTATGCCCTGCTAAAAGCTAGTAAGATTACGGGCTGATAAGGGGTTGTTTTAGGGTTCCGGGTCCGCAGTATTGGGCAGTCTGGGTTTGGTAGGATTTGTCGTATATTTTTGGGTTGCGATTAGGTCTAGGCTTTAGGTAACTTTAATGGTATGGCGGTTGTTCTCAAGTAGTGAAAGCGAGGATGTCCTGGATTACGCCAAGTCATAAAAGGAGGGAAATCCTGGAGCGGTATTCACCATCTTTTAGGAGGACCCCCCACCCTGTAATAGTGGTATAATAAGACTATATCAGGACCCCAATATAGTCCCTATTTTCCCTTATAGTCATTATTACTGGGTGGGGGTTCCACGTAAATCATCGTGGTGATTTGGTGAAGCTGTGTGTTTTGGTATCAGGAGGAAGGCCCGAAGAGCCTTGAGGCCTACACTCCCTGAAAGCAAGTGCCAAAAATGCTCTCAGGAGCCACAAAGCTGTCTGCAACGTGGGTCAATGTCCCTTTCTCCCAAGGATCTTCTTGTCTTCAGGAATTCCTCTGGATCTTGCTCGCTCCTTCCTACTATCGAGCATGAGACTTCCCAAAGTCCACAAATAAACTTGCTGGTGCTTAGCAAGGAATAGGGCGATACATTCCCTATGTACTCCGAATGTTCTATGTCCTCAGCACCTACAAATCCCCAGTAAGAAAAGCTGGAGAGGAAGACATGGGGTTGGTGAAGCGCACGCCACCTGTCCGACCACCTAATCTGCAAAGAGGTGAATATGTGGGGGTTTCCCTAGGGTTCAGGGTTTAGGGGTGTTTGGCGTTTATTTAGGGTTTAGGAGTACCTTTTTTGGGGGGGTGATCTAAGGTAAGGACTATAGTATACTGGGTGGGGTCTATCTCGGGAATCGCCCCTATTTAAGGAAACTCTTCCAACTGAGAGGATGGGGGGTTGCGGCATGTGGTCAACAGACTTTTGTGAATAAGTATAGTCCCCTGTAAGAAGATGAAATATGGGGTATATGGGGATCTTATTAGATATACCCAAAGCCATATTCTATTGACTTCAAGAGGTCTGTAACCTGGCTCCGAATACAAGCGTAGGGTGGGAGATGCTGCGCAGGTTATATTGGGAGAAGTAAAATAGGTGTTATATTGGGGTAATATTAGGGTTATTTTGGGGTTATACTAGGAAACCATAATGGTTTGAGGCGGTGAGAGGTAGGGTTTGGGGTTTAGGCTTCCAGGATCAGAGTTTGTGAAAGATGTTGCTTCCTTGGTTCATTCCCAGTCAAGAGTCCGTGAAACGTACTCGTCAAGACGTCTTGGCAGCATGATTCATTCTCCTTTTTTGTGCTGGTGTCATGGTGTGATCGAGCCAGGATTTGTCATTCTGGAGGCATGCTGCTGGGGGAAGATTATGGAGCTATCCCCACTCTACCTGGAACCTTAGTCACCTACAGTTTCACAGGTGTTTTAACTAAGGGGTAATTTCTACTTTGCTGGGGTAATTTCCACTTAGCTGTAGTTGGGCTTGCTGAAGGTCCTTCGAGGCTTAAAAGCTTCAAGTAAACCCTACACTCTAGTTTCCCTTTTCCCGTTCTTGAACATCCTCGTCTGGGTGAAGGTTCGCATCCGAACCCTGAACGATTCAAGCTGCAACCTGCGCGCTGCAAACCCCAAACCCCAAGCGCTAAACTCCCGCAGGACCTAATAAAATCTATAACTGTACCTAGCAAAGTAGATAAACCCCAAGCCCGACACTCTCACAAGACCTAAAATCTACAACTGTACCTAGCAAGTAGACAGACCCCAGGCTTTATACAGGGGCCATATCTTCGGGATATGCAGGGTTTGTATAGGGCTTTGAGATACTTTTTTAAACACATGGAAAAGAAGATGGAGAACGAAATGGAGAGGGCACGCGGTTTAGGGTTTACTTAGGGTTTAGGGCATGGTTTTACAGTAGAGGGCTTTGGTAACCCCTGCCCCCCAACATGAGAAGCCTATGACTAGCATATAAGTCTGTGAGGGCCACCGTTATAGGAGTTGGTGAACCCTAAGCCCTAAATCTTAGACCCTAAACCCTCAAGCCCATATAAACCTGCCATTACTTAGGGTTCTCAAGTTTCCTTACTTAATCTCAAAATTTCAGATTTTCAAATGTTCAAAATTTAAAAAACCGCCTCCGACCCTAAGTAATTGCAAAAACAACTAAGCCCTAAAACCCTAAGCAGTCAACCTTAAACTTTAGGTCAATCCCCCCTATA
>CAJNIZ010047320.1:20473-36668 GCA_905231905.1 Symbiodinium pilosum | reverse complement strand
TTTAGGGTTTAGGGTTTAGAACCCGTTCATTGCATGTCTTCATGCCCTGTGAATCAGCAACAAGCAAACGAAGCCTGATGTAGGGTCTTGGCTAATTAGAACAGACCTCTGAGTTGCAGTAGCCTTTCATTGCATCAGAATTGTTGGTGATTAGCGAATGGTAGGTTCTAGAAATAGGGGACCCCAATGTAGATCCCCAAATTATGATACATTAGTAATCCTCAGCATAGGGGCTCAAATATTAAGCCCTAAGTCTGGGAAGCCCTCAAATCTTTCAGCTTCTACATTGATCCCGCTCAACGATTCCCCACAAACCTTTAACTTAAATCCCAAACGCTGAACGCTAAATACCTTAATTCATAACCCCAATCACCCTAAACCCAAACCACCCTCCCAACCTGCCGCGGAAGCACGACACTGTCTTCAAGGACGGCCTCGAGACTCAGGGCAAGTCTAACCCAATTACAGCAATCATTTATATGAGCTATAGTCTAAACTCCTAGTATCCCCCTTAATAACCCCTATGTAGTCCCCTATATAATCCCCTATATAACCCCCTTTAAGTAGTTTAGATTATAGCTCACATGAGCCATAGTTTAAACTACTAGTATCACCCTTAATAATCCCCTATACGACTCCTTTACATAATCCCTTATACATAGCCCCTTTGAAGGAAAGAAGATCAAAACTCATACGTTACATTCAGATTGGATAAGCAGAGATTAGACCGGTGATTGAAAAGCGGAATCGAAAATCCTAAGTGGAATCGTGAATCCTAATCCTCCAGGCTTAGACTGCGGCTTTTTAGTTTTAACCCAAGACCTCAAACCCAGAACCTCAAATAAAACCAAAATCCTTCACCCTTAAACTACACCTTAAACTTTAGTTTTAACCCCTCAACCTAGACCCTAGACCTAAACCCGAAAGCGAACAAACCAAATTAGCTCACTTCAAAAACCCTGGCAGGTCTGTCGGGGTTGGTGTTGGGGCCGGGAAGGAGCTCTGCAATCCCAGTCTATACAGGGCCCCTCTCTAGGGACTTTAGGAGGGACCCCTAAAAGGGACCCTTAATCCCATTACCATAGATGACCCATCTCAATCCCTATAAGCTACAAGGGTCCCTATTAGGGGTCCCTCCAAGAGTCCTCAGACCTTCGATTTTCTAGGGCATCAGCGACCTCAGGCGGCATAAGGGTAGTGCTAAGGCAAGGACACAGATTGCAACCCACATGTAGGGACCCATACCGTTCAAACGTTAGATGTGTGTGGGTGCTCGAACATGGTGCCTGAAACCCGTGCCACCAGAGATTGCACCTGGCTTCGTAGTGTACTTCCTGTCAAGACAATGCAAGGTGGCATAATCAGTCTCGGGTATTTCCTCTAGAAACACTCGGCAGCTGCCGCATGCGAAACACAGAGCTCGGCATTTGTGCATCCTGAAACAACATGCAGACCCTTCCCGGTGCTTAAGAGGGAGTGAGGAAATGAACACAAGGACTATGACTACGATGGGGGGCCATATGGGGCTATACAGCGGTTTATCTTATTCGGCATCCACTCCCCCATCCCCCCCTTTTTAGCACCAGTAAGGAACATGCAGCTTAAGCCCAGGGCTGTCATGATGTCGAACCTCAGCAACCTGAGAAGGTCCAAGTTAAATGTTGGTTTTTGATCCGGTTTAGGGTTTAGGGTGCAGAAAGAGTGTCATCATTCTTTTTCATACTAGTGTTACTGTCATTTCTGTAGAACTCAATGAGGGATATAAAGCTATACAACCTCGAAACCCTCCAAGCGGCAAATGCCTGCCAACACTAGCTTACGTAGAGGTTTACAAGAAAGAACATATAGTCCCCGTTAAGTACATAGAATAGGGCTTTGGGTATATTATAGTAAGATCCCCATATATCCCCGTATTCTATCTACTCAAGCAAGGGAGACTATAAGCAAACAGACAGATAGATCTCCCCTTTAGATCCCCTCGGAGACAGACTCCCAAAAGGTAGGGATATGATAGTTTCCCAAAATAGTCGAACCCCAATATAAACCCCAAAATGCTAGAATCTTTATTATGGGGATCCCCAGATGGTACCCTAGTTATGGGAAGCCCCTATATCCAGGCCCCTTGTGCCAAGGATCCCTAAACCCTAAAACCTGTACTCTAGATCAATAATAGTGACTATCGGGGGATAACGGTGACTATGTTACAGTCCTCTTACATTCTTTTCATACCACACTATTACTGGGTGGGGGGTGCACCCAAGATATCCCTGAAACCCCCTCTACAGGAACCGACAAGGCACCATCCCCGAACCCTGAACACACCCAAAACCCCAAACACCCTAAAAGCCCCAAGCCCCCTAAAAAAACCTAAACACCCCTAACGCCCCTCTAAACACTCTTAACGCTCTAAACACCCTGCAAAAACCACAGAGTTCTTCTGGTCTTCCTAATACTTGGAGGGTCAGGCGGACTTAGTAAGTAGACCTATGACCATGTAATAATCCTACTTATCACCAGGACTAACCTACTTATGAAGTCCCCCTGACCCTCCTAATAGATGCATCCGAGGAACTGACTGGTCGACGGTTAAAACTGCCACGGAGCAGGCTAGGCGCCAAGCTTGGCCTGGTTCAGCATGGGGATACTGCGGGATACCAAAAAAATAATGCTTCAGATCCTTTTTGGTTCTGTACAAAAAATGAAGGGAATAATAGGAATTAGTATTAGCAGTGACAACTGGTAACAACGACAACAGCAGTCATAGTCCTTATTCGGCGATAAGCATGAAAGGTGTTGTTGAACTTTGACCCAGTGGCTGGCTGGGGCAGGAAGCCCGTCCATCGGTTGTGCCACTTCGAGTAGATCGCGGGCGCAGCCGAGCAACTGATCAAGGGTCTGGGTGGCATGGGGGTTTTGGGAGCCTCGAGGGTGACTGGCACAATGGCGGCCTCGGCCTTCTCCACGTCCTTTGTGGCCTCAACTGCTTCGGGCATGGCCACGTCCTTGATGGACGCCGCCGCCACTCGATCGGGGCAGCCCTCTTGCAAGAGGAGCGCCTTTGAGGCCGCCTTCTTCACCAGCAGCGTAGGTACCTGGGCGATCTGCATCTTCAGCACATCACCACACCATTTGCGGTGCAAGGGTGACCAAAGTGCTGGGGCAGTGCTGCAGAGTCGCAGCACAGCCTGGGCTGCTTGGATAGGCTTTGGCTTGTCATTGTCTGGCTCCACAAGCTGCGTGGCCTCGGCCTCCGGCACTTCGAGGATTTCCGGGGCGGGCTGGGGCTTGCGGATGACAGTGGCGGGCTGGCATGTCCAGCGGCGATGCAGGGGAGACCAGAGTGCTGGGGAAAGGCTGGGCACCACCCGCAGAAAAGGGGTGGTCTCTTCAGGGCTTGGCAGTGCAGCCTTCGGTGCTGGAGAGGTCTCTGCCTTCGTCTCTGGCCGGGCCTTGGGTTCAAAAGCTGATGACAGCTTTGCAAAGGCTGCCGGAGGCAGCGTGCGGAAGTCGCCGGCCATGTTGGGCTTGGTGGTGTAAACGACCTTAGCCACTTGAGCTATAATCTAGACTCCTATAGTATCCCCCTTGGTAACCCCGATAATAGTCCCCAATATAATCTTGTATAACCATGACCTCCCATAAGGAGTTTAGACTACAGCTCACTTGGTGTTTTCTTTTGTTCCTGAGATCTTAGCGGGCTCCTTCGGAGGACCACGACAGGGCTGGAACAAGGAACTACTGTATAAAGTGCCAGTGAATCGGGGGACACAGTTCATAATGCAGCACCAATGGATAACCATTCGTGTCCTGTCAACGACTCCTCTGTTCTCCAAATGGGATTCAGTCTAAAACTTCTAGATCCACCTGAATAACCTCTATAATACTCCTCTATATGAACCCCTATACCCCTATATAACCATTTCAGGAGTTTAGCCTATGGCTCACATGCAGGGGTGTAATGTCCTGGTTCACGGGCGGATTTGCAGTCGCAAGCAATATGCTTGCAGACGCGAGAATTTGGGGTTCCCCAAAACTAGGGGTGCCTTTTTTGGGGACTCCTATAATCAGGATTATAGCATCTTGGGGTCTATATTGCGGTCCCCCTATTTTGGCAAACAACCACTTCAGGATGCGAGACTGAGCGGTCCTGTCAGACTCAATTCTACGCTATGCAAGTACTTGCCCTCACGCCTGAGCCTCTTTTCTGGCGCAAGGAGCCTTGTAACGCAACGGGGGCAAACCTGAATCCCAATGGCTACTTTGCCTTCCCACGCATGACGAACTACAATAATGGTGCGCTTCTCGTGGAGACCTAAACCCTAAACCCTACTAGAGGCCCATTAGCTGATTCTGATTTCAATCCCGCGAAATCTTGAGCCCCAAGCCCTTGAGCCCACACTACAGAACCTGAAATCCCACGGAAACGTCTGGCACCCCACACGTTTGAAGACCCTCAACTGGCTTGCTGTTAAGGAACTTCATCTAAATTGCTATATTGGGAAACCCTATTAGTTCCCATACATATATATATATGCATACCCATGATGGTAACTTAATTCAAGTTGCCGAAAAGCAACCCTAAACCCTAAACCCCAAATAGTAGCTTCCATTTAATTTTCCATTATCCCTACATAACCCCCATATTACCGTAATCTAAGTTCCCTAAAAGCAACCCAGTCAAACAGCCCCAGCAGCCGTCAAGCAGGATCCTCCAAGAGTATCCCATTAGGAGTCAAGCTATGTGAGCTAGTGTCCCGAACAATATCCCCAGTAGTAGTAGTAGTAGTAGTAGTAGTAGTAATAATAATCCGTTATAAAGCCCCTTTACGGAGTTTAGATCCTAAACATCCCTAAACCCTAAACGCTATATAATCCCCTATATATCCCCCCATCCCTAGAACAGCTTGCTCGCTTCTCCTTTCCCTTTTCTTCCCCTCCACCCAACCCCGTCCCCCCACCTGTGCCCGAACCAGCTCCCAAAAGCTAGTCGTTTAAATGCGTAATTAGTGAAAAAACAAAGGCCTGAAATGTTGTTTGCTCATTCTTAATTAGCATCGCCGTTTCCTTCCTTTCTGATGCCTGCGCACTCCTCCTCCTTTCCCTTTCCTTCCCCTCCACTCAACCCCGTCCCCCGACCTGCCTGCCCGAACCAGCTCAAACCAGACATTTTCGAAAAACAATATTTCACGGAAACGGGAAATGTTCTGACCTTGCCGAACGGGACCCGAGTACCCGGTCTACAATGGAATTAGCCACCTCCTACCTCCTTCCAGAAGCTGTCCCTCTGCAGGGCACAGCTGGATCTCCATGTGCCAGGTATACAAGTGTAAGGTTTTAGGGTTTTAGGTTTTGAGTCTAAGGGTTTGAAGGGTAAAGGTTCAGAAGATTCTGGAGGAAGGCAAAAAAACGTAAGTTTTGTTTATGAACCATCATGATCTGTGTTGTATATTGTCTTGCAGTTACGAAAAATGCAGAAGCAACACCGGAAAAGGGGATCGTGTTTCAAAAAGTTTGGCAGGCTGCCGGGTCCATATTAGCTCCGGGGAATATAGTCCCACCATAAGTCCATATATGGCAGTCTCCCAAAATAGACAGACCCCAATATAGACCCCAATATACTTTATTCCTTATTATGGTGCCCCCTCAAAAAGGACCCGAATTGTAGGAAACCCCCACATACCATTCTGAAAAAAATCCTTTTTCGGGCTCTGCGGCCTCCTCCTTCTTTGGCGGAAGCAGCGGCGACTTGGCGGGGCCCTTGCCGAACCTCTGGCGTCAATCTTTAGGGCTCAGGCGCGGAAGAGAAAAGGAAAGGGTTATCTAGGGATAATGGAAAAGAAAATGGAAACTACTACAATGATATGGGTTTTACTCCATTATTTGGGGGTTGAGGGTTCAGGGCTCATTGTTCAGGGTTTTGGGGGCTCAGGGTTAAAAACTTACAGTGATCCTCAATCAAGTAAGTATCGTGCCCTGCGCCTAAAAGGCCTCAAACTTCCTAGCTGCCCTGTTGAAAGGAATCCATCTCAGACTCCCGGTCAGCTTCGGCTAGAATGCCTCGCTTGCCAGGCCCTAGGGGTTTAGGCTTTGTTGCTCCCCTTTGTCCTTCTTGGTAATGCTCTGTCTAAGCAAGCTTTTCTACAGCCTCTTGCTATCCTGAGTTAGGAGTCTTGGCCTACCGACTTGGATGAAGACCATGGACACTGGATATGTGCCACTGGTAGACCCTGAACCTTTGAGCCCATGCAGCTGTGAAAGCCCTCGTGGGCCTGGTATTCAGCACGTGGTTCCCAATTCCGGCAACCGAAGTAAAAGCGGTAAAGCCGAAAAGCTCAAGAAGGACGCATTCCAGCTTCGGGCCGTGCTGTGGCCATACTTACAGAAGGCAGGCTGCGTCTGCAAGAAGCAACGTCCATCCTAAACTCAAACCCGACACGACGCAGCTAGTAAGACGTATCCCCAAATAGAAAACTTGGGTCCTTACTTAAAGTCTGGTCTGCGAATCCGTGTGTAGCTTAATATTGCTGTTATTATTACTAATAGTACTCGGCCACAGCCTGCTCATACGGCCCCATATTGAAGCACCACCTGTCCATGCAGGAGCGCGCTCGTGCTCGTGAGGCTCCAGCGCATCTTGTCCGATTTTCCCCAAGACTTCATCTGTTCGAGCGCATACAGCTACCAAAGCATCGAAGCCCAAAACCATGATAACATTCATCTTGAAGTGCATCAAGTAGCAGAGCACCCATACCAAAACAATGATAACATTCATGTTCAAATCTATCCGGTTGACTGTTTCAAACTAGTGCCTACGTTACCAATATGAGAAGGTAAGCAAAATGGAATCGTGAGAGCAGGCTGTCAGCCATTACTAGAAGCAGAAGTACTAAACTGGCTCCCAGCGGCGGCAGCACACTGGACGAGGCAACGGAGGACATGGAGATGTCCGACCTGGGCTTCGCCTTCCAGGGTCGAGCGACTGCAATTATGTCAGATACTACCTAGGTGGATCGAACCTGAACTTACAAATATCTCAAAACATATTAAGTCCTATACCTAGGCTACTACCGCTCACATATGTCGTGAAAATTGCTTGAAACCACTGCCATTCAGACTTTGAGAAGTCCTCAATGTGTGCTTCTATGGTGAGGGAGTTCGGAAAACCCCACATGTCAGCTGTAGTCTGAGCTCCTAAGTATCCCCCCTTACTAACCCGTATAAGATTCCCCTTTAAGTATTTAGACTACAGCTCACATGTGCTGGCTCAGAAAGCCTTCGGCTTGCAGCTTTATCCTTTAGGTGGACCCCCAACCAAGAAATAGTGACTGTAACCGAAATAGTGACTGTAAGGGATAATAATGGTTATATTAGGGTCCTAGGATACATTTCTATCATACCACTAGTACAGGGCTGGGGGGGGTCCTCTAAGCTATCCTGCCAATGCTCACTGTGTACTGTGTGCCATAGCTGAAGGAACAATGGCTGGTGCTACAAAGATGCTGGCAATCAAAAGTCGGCTCCGAAATCCCCATCTCAATCTGGCATGTCCCCGAAAAGTTGCAGATGTACCGTTGCCTTGGGTTTGGGGTTTAGGGGCTTAGGGTTTTGGGTTTCAGGGCCGGGTTTAGGGGCTCAGAGTTTTGGGTTTTAGGGTTTAGAGGCTTAGGGTTTTGGTTTTAGGATTTAGAGGCGAAGGGTTTAGGGCTCGAGGTTTAGGGTTTACAGACCATTCATGCAAGTATCTCGTCTTTTGATCACTCTCCCAACCCACTGGATCTTTCAGCCATACCTGCCCTGGAACCCTGACCACGAATACAATCTGGGTTTGCATGTGAGCTACTGTCTAAACTCCTAGTATCCCCCTTAATAACCCCTATAGTAGTTCCCTATATAATCCCCTATATAACCCCCTTTAAGGAGTTTAGACTATAGCTCATGTAATGGTTCTAGCGATAGTCATTGTCAGCAAGACTTGAGAGCCATTGTGAGCACCCCTGCAATTATCCACAAATCCTAAACCCGAACTGTTCGACCCCAAAACCTACAATTTGGGGGTCTAGGGTCGCAAAATCCTAAACCTGCATTATATCCCAAGCCCCGAAAACCCCCAAGGTCCCTGAACCCTAGACCCCAAACAGTTTCAGGTTTAGGGTTTAGGGTACCCTAAACCCTAAACCCTAATGCCTTGGCGCTGACCGGAAGGCCACTCTTCGCAGGGGCCTTGAGGTTTGGGGCTGTTTCTTACCGGTTGGTGGGGTTTTTGGCTTCGTGTCTAGGTCTAATGCCTAAGGTTATAGGGAAATGGAGGAAGGGAGGGAGGGAAAAGACATAAAGACTATCATGGGGTCTAGGGTTTGCCGGATTGCATGTAGGCAGGGTAAGTAGGGAAGGCAATATGATATAATCCCTATATACTAGATTCCCTAAACCTT
Organism: Symbiodinium pilosum; assembly: GCA_905231905.1. Classification (NCBI taxonomy): domain Eukaryota; class Dinophyceae; order Suessiales; family Symbiodiniaceae; genus Symbiodinium; species Symbiodinium pilosum. The sequence continues at coordinate 28,236 of CAJNIZ010047320.1, read as the reverse complement.
AAACCCAAAACCCCCCCCTTCCCCCAGGATCCCTCGAGCTTCCAGCTTCTTTTTCAATCCTTCCTTCCCGACTAGTCACCAGCCAGTTTTTTGGCAGCTTGGGATCAGGGAGTCTCGATTAGGGATTCGGATTAATGCTTGAGGTCTTAGGGTCTCCCAGAATATCCTTTTACTCACTTCCCCTCCCCCTTAAGCACCAGCAAATAGGTCACGTTTTGAGAAGAGACTAGTGTTGATTGAGGAAATCTTGCACTACCTTGCATATCCTGCGTCCTAGGAATCATAGTATTGTGGGTCCTGCACTCTCATGATGTCCATCCACCTTAAACCCTAAGCCCGAAAAACTAAACCTAGTGTCCGCCTTAATCACCACTATAGTAGTCCCCTATGTAATCCCCTATATAACCCCCCGCTTTAAGGAGTTTAGACCCTGAACCCTAAGCCCTAGACCCTTACCTAAACCCTGAACCCTATAGCCCCATATAATGCACTCCTATGCAACCCTTTAAGGAGAACGCTTGGCAGGACGGACTTCCCGGCCTTCGCTTGCATGGACTTCGCTGCTTTCTTCAGCTCGGCGGCTGTCTGGGCCTCTTTGGGGCAAGGTGAAGCATGAATAGCGCTATACAAGCGGAATAAGGCTTTGGACCGCGGCGGGGACCCCTGTTTAGAACCCTAAATAGCAGTTTCCATTTTCTTCTCCAGTGTCCCATTATATCCCCGATATACCCTTATACCCTTTAAAGGGTGTAAATAGCCCTATGCAAGCAGAGTAGGGCTTTGGACTATTGCCACATACCCGACGGGTGATAAGGGGATCATGCCATATGAGCAGACGATTGTCCTACTCAGTAAGGTTTATACATTACGGCTTTGGGCTGGGGGTCTGCAGCTGGGATACTATTGGGATGATGGAAAAGAAAATGGAAACTACTACAACGGGGTTATATTATAAGGACTACATTAGGGTTATACTGGAGTTATATTGGGATAATGGAAAATGGAAACTACTACAATGGGGTTACATAGGTATTCTATTAGGGTTATATTGGGGTTAGAATCGTATAATGGAAAATGAATGGAAGCTCACACCTCAGGCAGCGCGGTATCTTATCGCTTGCGGCTGTGTCGTCTGGGTTGGAGTTGACACGCGCTTTCTTTTCACAATGACTATGCGCCACAGTCTAAATTCCGAGTATCCCCCTTCATAAGCCCTAAACCCTAAACCCTAAACCCTATGGTAGTCCCCTATATAATCCCTTAGATCAACCCCCCTTTAAGGAGTTTAGATTATGGCTCATAGGATGGCATTTGGCTCTAAAGCTGTGGTGGGGGGAGGCCCAGGGGGTCTGTTGAGACTCTACTTGAAAGCCAAAGTCATGGTCGTTTTCTGGAGTTATAGTCCCCCTTAAGTAGATAGGGGGTTATATTGGGGGTATATAGGGGTTATATTGGGATAATGGAAAAAGAAAATGGAAACTACTATTTAGGGTTTAGAGTTATAGTCCCCCTTAAGTAGATAGACTATGGTTTTGGGTATACTATAATAAGATCTCCATATACCGCATATTCTATATACTTAAGGGGGAATACAACCCATTCAAGGGGCTAGGGTTATTGAGCTTGAGCAAGGGCGGATATGAGGTAAGGTATTGAGCAGGAACCACCTTTTCCCAGGCAGCTATTGCACGAGAAGCGGACGCTTCTTTCGTCAGGGTGAGAGGTCCAGCCCCTCCCCTCTGAAATCTTATGAATCTGAAAACTGATGAGGTCTTTCTGAACAGATCTAAGCTCAAGCCCGGGGTCAAGATCCCAAAGCCTCTGAATCCCAAGCCCCATATCACTTTAAACCGACCCCCAAGCCCAAGCGAATATTCATCATACTAAACACACGGTGGCTCTGGGCAAGCCAAAACGTCTTGATGATCAAATTGTGTACCCTAAACCCTGACTTTAGGATTTAGGATTTAGAATCTCAAAGTGTCGGTCTTAGGGCTTAGGAAATGGAACTAAGCTACCATGATAGGGAGACCATTAACATTTCAACAATGATATACTCGAACTAACATACCATAATAGGAGAACCATATTGTTTACCACAGTAAAGTATCCATCCATAGAACGGCGGCGACTGAGCCCTCAACACTGGGTAACTCCTACATACCCTATAACTCCTTTACAGGGAACCCATTATGGCAGCCTAATCTTCCAGCATTATGGCTACCGCTGCGAAGATATTGTCTTGCCTGGCTCCTTCCTGGCACACTGCCCACAAAATCACCAAGTTTAGACTCCTCTCTGAGATACTATGAAAAGAACGCATAAGTGTGCATGCCTTTGTTCAAGTTTACGTTGATTACAATGAGTTGATGTTCCTTGGTGGGCCACTATTAGAAACTGGGTTGGCCCCTAAAACCCTTTGAAAAATATTAGTATTTAGGGTCCCCTATTAAAGCCATTAGGGAAAATATTAAATATCCCAGGGGTCTACCCAGGAAATTGCAAGTTTACATTCGGTGTTGGGATGCTTCTTGAAATTGCCACTGTGTGCGTAGGAACGAGTTATTGGGCTTTCGTAAATAAAAGCTGAGAATGATTTCCAACAATGACCCAGTTTAGTGGAGCCACACGACCAATGACAAACGTCTGAAAGAAAACAATCGCCAAGAAGCAGATTTTTGGCCAGTGCTTTCCCAAAAGAAGCCCACACACCCAACCCCGGACCATGCAACGGCAAGGTAAACCCCAACCCTTGCGGACCCTCTGATCTCGGTCTTTTGTAGTCCTGGCACTTTCAAAACTTCGAGGCAGTTGAAGTTCTGCAGGGTTCTAAAGAATACCATTGTCATTTGAGATCTATATGAGGTGCCCTATACCATAGTTATACAAGGATTCTAATTAGGACCGGAATGTGGCAATTATTTAGGACCCTAAACCCTAAACCCTAAACCGCGCATCAATAAGGACAAGAGATCACAGGGAACTCTTCTGCTTCAGGGCCATAGGGGCTGGGGGCCTAGATGCTGACACTTAAGCCAAAGCTGTTCGTCGTTTTTCAAGGAGATGAGATGCCTTAGTTTAGGGTTTAGGGTTTAGGATTTAGGGCTTCTTAGGGTTTAGGGTTATCGATTTCTGTAGAGGGTAGGTTCACCATCCTTTACTGACCCTCTGCCAAGGAAAACCTGAGCCGGCATGGAGTCTGGGGGTGCCTGGTGATGTGGGACAACGGAACCTTGGCTTGGGATTCAACAAATTACAGGTCCTTTTTTTTGCAATCCCTATGCGCCAGATTAAAATATGTTGGGGTACCAATGGGAGGATGTAATTTTGGGAACACAAAACACATGTCGAGCAGCCCAAGTTGAACGCGGGCACTTGGCCATTCTGCATGGGAATGTACATTACACCCGCTTCTCCCGGCCTGGTAACTCCACAGCCCGAGATCAGCCGTTTTATGAAATTCTCGAGGTAAGGCATCTCATTTGGGCTGAGGCCGGGTGAGGTCGATGTAGGGCCCTAAACCCTTAAACCCTAACCCCTAAACCCTTGGCTGAATTAGCGGGACTGCAGGGCCTCTTCCCAGTGTAGGGGGTCTCATGCCACAGCCATTTGGTGGATCCTACGTTTGCGGTTCAGGATTTCCTATTTGAGCCATTGTCTAAACTCCTAGTATCCCCCTTAATAACCCCTATAGTAGTCCCCTATATAATCCCCTATATATCCCCCTTTAAGGAGTTTAGACTATGGTTCATTTCAGGTTGCGAGCTTAGGGTCCAGGGTTTAGGGTTCGGGTGGGTTGGGCTGGGCACCAGCCGTGACAACAGCCTTGGAATCGTATGTCCTGAGCCATACTCAATAGGGGATTTTGGTACCCCCGCCCAACCCCCATAAGAAGGGACCCTACTTGCAAAAATCATGTGAGCTACAGTCTAAACTCCTAGTATCCCCCTTTGGCCCCTTAGTAATCCCCATAATACTCCCCCATACATAATCCCCTATATAACCCCCTTTTAGGAGTTTAGACTATAGCTCATGTGATGGCCGTTGGCGTAACCAATGCCAAAATCTCCTGGATAAGATCTGAAGCCTCGAGAATGCTCAAACTGCCTTTAACCACAAGCGTGAAGCACCCAATGACGAACTCTGAATCTAGCGCACAGCAAAAACACAAACCTGTAGCAAGAACCCAAGAACTCGAAATCCCAAGCCCCTAAACTGGGCTGCCCTCAAAAGAAGTCAAAGTAAGTTGCAAGAACATGTACATGTATATGGGGTCGATGATATTGTCTCGTTATAATGGTAACTTACGGTAATACAAACTCCCAGGCAGCAACCCTGCAAACTCTGAACTCTGAATGGGGGTTTTTCTAAATTAGGCGTACCATTTTGGGGGGCCCCATGTTAAGGATTATAGTATATTGAGGTCTATACTGGGGTCCCCCTATTTAGGGAAACTACCGAATCCCTCCAAAGGCCACCTCTCTGGCGTGCGGTCGCGGGCCTGCCAATCTTTTGGGAAGGACCTCAGGATGATGGAGCATTCCCAAGATGCAGCCAAGAGCTTGTCTAAACTCCTAGTATCCCCCTCAAACCCCTCAAGAATCCCCATACTACCCCCCTATATAATCCCCTTATATAACCCGGGGTCTCGATAGAAATGACACTGCTATCTTGGGGATAAATAAAAGGAGTCTCATTTGTAACGGGCGTTTTCTAGCACTACGAGCAGCCAGCCCCTTTCTTTCCTGGGTACGATGGGGTATGCCGAAAAGTTTAGCAAATTCAGGATATCTTTTGTTTCAACGTCGTATGCATAACGAAATCCTACGACAGAGCCAAAATATCGTCCGATTCCCGCTGGATCAAAACCTCTAGACCTTCAACTGTAAACTGTAGTGACACACACCTACACCCTCTGCCTGAGGCCTTAAAATCCTTACTGAATAAAGATTGGGACGCCGAGCCCATGAACCCTAAACCCTAACCCTCCAGCCCCAAAATGGGGGTTTCCCAAAATTAGGGATAAAGCCCACAACCCTCAGGAAGCGGCCGCTCTTCGAGGAACTTGAGCTCCTTGCACAGACGGTATATGGGTTGTCCTCAAAATTATGGTACCCATAAAGGTTTAGGGTTCAGGGTTATATTGGGGTTATATGGGGGATAATGGAAAATAGAATGGAAAGTACTATAATGGGTTCTATGGGTTGTCCTCAAAATTATGGGCCCCTTGGTGTTATAGATTATATTTATATGACGGCACCTAATATTTCGGGGTACCAAAATGGGACCCTAATTTTGGGAATTCCTCATATTCCGAAACACTAAGTGGATTTAGGCAACGTGGATACCGGAAACCGTGCACCACCCTACATCATCCTAACAATCGTACTTGCAGGGCTTTGGGGATACTGGTGGCGCAAAATTTGCTCCATCCATAGTATGACCCCCAAAAATACTAAACCCAAGACCCATTTTCCGAACCCTAATCTTGAAAGTCTGATGTTACTTCCCAGGTGGTGCCAGATTTCCTCCATCCACAGAGTCCCCCTTGAGTAGATATAATATGGGGTGTATGGGGATCTTTTTAAAATAAACCCAAAGCCATATTCCCCATGTAACACAAATATACCGTGGTAGCTTCCATTTTCTTTTCAATATTCTATCTACTTAAGGGGGACTATAGCATTTTTTGCACATAGTAATCTGCCACGTAAGCGGTGACCACATGGTCATATCAGTCATCCTTCAGCACACTCCCCCACAGTCCCCTTTTAGAAGGACTGTAGTCTTTTATAGGGCCCTTTTTGGGACCCCCGGGAGGATCTAAAAATTAGATCCCTATATAGACCCATTATAACCCCTATGCAATCCTCATATAATTTCCCCTATGGTTCTAGGGGATCTAATTTTTAGATCCTTTTGGGGGTCTGGGCAGTAATACTATCGAATCTCGACAATGAAGGAGCACAAGCCTAGCACTCAAACTGATAGGCTGTAACCTCTTACACCTGTATGTGCCCATAGACCCCTATGTAACTGCATATATATATATATAGATATTCCCATATGTGTTGTAATCTTGTATAGAGGCGCTTTTATCGAACTAGAGGGGGCTCAAGATTTCAGGGGCCTGAATTGGGGGATTCAGGTTTTGAGGGTCTCAGGTTCAGGGCTTACAAACATGACGTAGGCAGTATACACCTTGACAGAGAGTAGCTGGTTCTAGATTGGGATACGGCTTAAGCTGACAATGTCATGTTTCTCCTTGGTTTCAATACAATGAAGAACAAGCATCCTTTCCATTCTCCCTATATAACCCCAATATGGTATATAGTAGTTTCCATGTTCTTTTCCGTGATCCCTATATAGATTAGGCAAACAAACATATTCAATCATGACACAGGTATTTTCAGGCGACTCACGTGTGTAAATATGCACCTCATGCCCGGACTGTGAGGTCAAGCTTCTCTAGTCCATGCAGTTTAGTTTAGGGTTTAAGGTTAGGGTTTAGGTTTTAGGTTTGGTGCGTAGAGCTCGGGGTAATGTAATTGTGCGAGACTTGCATAGGAGAAGTTACAAACTCCAGATCCAGTAGGTGAACCTAACGTCACATCACCATGGCAGGCTCCTGCAAAGATGTGCCCCCACCGATGATGTTTGCGTTCGTCGGGCCAATGACATTGGTGTCGAAGTTCATTCTGGGCTCCTCCTGATATACTACAGTATACTGTAAATATACCATGATAACTACAAAATACTATAGTAGACTATACAGTCAATAATATGCTAAAGACTCAAAACAGGGGAGGACCTTGGGCGTCCATGAAAAATTGAGGGAAGCTTAGAAGAAGTTTTGCGGATCACTAACCCAGACCCCTGATTAATAACCCACCTCGCCTTCATAGGGATTAAAATAGGGTTCCTAATATTCAGGGTTTTAGGGTTTAGGGCTTAGGCCTCAGGGTATAGGGATTAAACTACGGATCCCAAGATTGAGGCCCTTCAAAAGGAGGGGGCTTATTAATCATGGGTCTACATTAGGAAGTATTTAAAGTTGTTCGTCATTGCAAGGTTCTTAACTTGCCGGTGGTCTTAACTTGCCGGTGGTTCATAGGGAAGAAGGGAATAAAATCCCTGTTCACAGTCCCCCTTAAGTAGATAGAATATGGGGTATATGGGGATCTTCTTATAATATACCCAAAGCCATATTCTCCACATAACACAAATGTACCGTAGTAGCTTCCATTTTCTTTTCTATTATCTCTGTCTTACCCCAATAGATAATGTACACAAGGCATATTCTATCTACTTAAGGGTGACCAGGACTCCTATATGATATATTCCCTACTAAACCTAAACCCTAAACCCTAAATAGCAGTTTCCATTTTCTTTTCCATTATCCCAACATAACCCCACTAGAACCCCAATAATACTTTCAGATTATGTTCCCTACTGCAGTAAACCCCTATATCCGCCGACCTTGGGGGGCGTGTTGGATGGTTGCCGAAGGCGGAGAGGGTGAAAACCCTCTCTCCGAAGCAGCCGTTTCAGCCGACACCCACGCCTTCGCCAGGCTCCCACCAGGAGGTTTGCGAAAAATCGTAATTTGAGAGAGGTTGGGGGTTTTTGTGGGGAAAAGGGTTTAGGCCCCTTGTGGGCCGGGCCCCAAGCCCTGGGGGCCCGGGCCCCAAGCCCCCTGGAGACCTGGCCCACAGGCCCCTGGGGCTTGGATCCCGCCACTCTCACCGCTTGACTTCCTGCAA
>CAJNIZ010047320.1:0-20373 GCA_905231905.1 Symbiodinium pilosum | reverse complement strand
GGGGGGTTACCATATATATGTATATATATATATTGTGTAATTATGCATGCGCATACTCCTCTGCAACCATGCAAAGCCTACAAAGGGATGGCGAATTCCAAAGAGTCTGAGTGGGAGCTGACAAAACAAGTACAATTTCTGCAACCCCCCAATCCTAATCCCAAAACCCTAAGCCACAAAATGACAAAGCGGGCCTCAGCGGCTTTGGTGGTGCGGCGGGCACCCTCACCATGATTATGACTTGCTGAAAAAATCGATGTAGAGGAAAAAACGGTTTGGGGTTTAGAGTTTAATGCATTGCTATAACGGATTATAGGAGGTTATAGTGGACTATATAGGGCTCACTATAGGTGAGACGATAAGGGTTGGGTAGGAATAGTCAAATGGAAGCCAGGTGTCGTTCTAAAGGGATCTTCGGGTAACGTTGCCGGAATCCTCTTATTGTTGCTCAACTTCAGGCTTTGTGGGTGTAAAGCCTTGTGGCTCGTAGGTAATTAGGTCGAAGGTTTAGGGTGTACGGGTTGGCGGCTCGTCAAAATTCTTGTCTTTAGTATGGATCCTCAAGAAGGGAATTTTTTGCACCTGACCAATACCTAGTACCTGAAATCCGCCAGTTTCAATCTAGAAAAACGTCTCAACAACCGGGAATCTGCGATCCCACAACCTGTTCTAGCGTGCAAACCTGCAAGCACAATTGAAAGGGCCCCCATTGATTCACTCCACACAAACATGTTCCTCAGATTTCTTGTGCCGGTTGTACTAAGTCTATGTCTAGCCTCAAAAGTCACTGCAACCCTGCAGGATCCGAGGGTTTAGGGTTTAGGCTTTATACTCCCGATGCTTGAATGATGGAATGGTTGAATCTTACAGGCCTTACTTATGGTCAAGGGGCGAATATGGGCGAAAATAGGAACTTTTCTAGGGATTGCTAAATTACTGTTCCCAAAATGGGGGAAATGTATATAGGGCCCCGTATTATAATGGGAACCCAAATATAGGACCCCGTATTATAGGGAATTTAGACCAATACCCATGTGAACATCCCACATCCCCAACCTTCATCCGATATCTATAGATCACTAGATCCCAAACTCCAAACCTCTGGCCGAAGATAAGCCCTAAACTCTGAAACCACTACATGGGGGGGATGTCAAAATTATGGTCCCCTTTTGGGTACCCTAAATATTAGGTGCCATATTATAATAGGGATCCAAAAAGGGACCATAATTTTGATAACCACCCACATGCATGGCAAACATCCTGAAGCCTAATGGCCTAGTACCGCCCCGTCAGTTTCCCCCCGAACCTCCACGGAGAGCTCAGCATCATCATCCGCCGTCCACCGGCAGCAGTGGGTTGTGGGCTGGTGGCCTTGGGAGAAAGAGACGGGGGTTTAGGGTTTAGGGCTTAAGGGTTTAGGGAAGATTGTTGAATGGACCTTTGAAGACCTGGCACACAAGTCACGTTCCTGACAAGAGAGCCGCGGACTAACTCAGCCTCCACCTTGGCCCACGAATAATCCCTAGGTGCTCCCGTTGTTCCTTTTTCGCCCCCTAAACCCTAAACCCTATGCCCTAAACCCTAAACCCTGAACTGTAGATCCCTGCGGTCCTTGCTACCGACCCATCTGAAAGCTGAGGACCTTGCAGCTGCTGACGACGTTTCCCATGGTTTCACGTGGAAGCGCGGCGCAGCAAAAACACTAAAGAAATCACGAAAGATGTTGCGAACAGCTTGCGACTTCATGGGATCTTTTCATCTGCATGGGGCTCACCCTTTCTTTGGGAAGGCCTGAAGACGAGATCATGTCTACTTCAAAGTGGTGGGAGCCAAAAGACAGCGGGCATCGGCTTAGACTCTCGTGGTTCAAACTTGTCGGTATTTGAGTACCATGTGAGGGGTGCAATAGCTAGAAGAATCTTACTACTTAGTAGGTACCGTCTACTACAAGTACAGTGACAAAGGACTATGACCAAGGGGACAAGCCTCTACGTTACCAAACCACTTAATTCACTGGGGAGCCTGTATCCATAGCGCAGTACAGGCTCATACAGACTTTCGACAACTGCCCTTGCTTGCTCTGGGTATGTAGGAGTATGATTCTTTGGTGGTGCTAAGTGGTGCTTTGAGAATAGCATGGGATCCAAGGTTTCGGGCTGTGAGCTCAAAGTGCTTAAGGTTAAGGACCCCACTTGACTGGGAGAAGCCGCGAACAAGAGAGTTTGCGCAGAACCCATGTCATGGTAATGAGGACCCTCAAGAGGATCCACTGTTGAGGAAAACAGGTACGAAGCCACTCGGGGGAAGGATTGCGCCACCTGAATGTTGGGGCAGAAGGGTCTAGAGATATTGCTTGAGAATTCTACAGTGAAGGGGGAGGAATCAGAAAGGAAAAGTGCTTTTGAGCTTTGTGCTGATCTTTCTGAGAATGCATGAACCCTAAATCCTAAACCCTAAGCCCTAAGCCCTCAACCCTAAGCCCTGTTTTTCCCTGGGCCAGACATGCAAGCAACACTTCGGCCAGCTGCATGCAGGATCCTTGGGTGAGATGTCGGAGCATGCGGGAAGGCTCTCGTTTAGGGTTTAAGGTTCAGGGCTTGCGTAGGGCCACCCCTACATACCCCCTATGCGCGACGCTTGTATAGAGGGTAACCCTGCAACCCCATATAATCCGCCTACATAACCCCATATAACCCCCATATAAGCCCTCTATATAGACCCTAGAGTATTTTATATGGGTTCTTCTGAAGTAGGATTTCAAGGGGCGTTGAGAATTCCAATGACACTCCCCTGTCTTCAACACCCCCTGCCCCAACGCTGAATGGTCTCCAAGTACCTATGGCCCTAAACCCGAAACCCTAAACCCTAAAGTGAGGGAAAGTGATTGCAGGGCAAATTCTGGGTTTGGGGTTCCAAGTTCAAATCAAGTGTCGCCGTTCCAGTTCTGCTGCTGTGGATGGAGAAAATCTTACACCACCCTATGCTCTAAGTTCCCTGGACCCTTGGTAGAAATCATAGTTTCAGCTGGTTGTCAGGGTTATAGATAACAGAAATTTAAAAAAAAAAATCTACAAGGAACTTCCAGCATATGCTTTCTACCAATAAAACACAAGATATTGAGCTCCTAACTGCTGCAAGATTTCCTCCATCCAAACCCTCTCTGGCCTAACCCCTTCTAAGCGACCCAACCGGATACATGGACCCTTTTCACTAATTTCAGGGTACAGTAGGATTCGAGTTGCGCTCTGAAGCCAGGCTTGTTATTTACATCGATGACATCATCATCCGTATGCTAGGCATCTGCAAGTAATCTCTGGATTCGAGCAACCCCAACCCATATAAGAAGAACCCTATAGCCAAAAATCCCCTTATCAGACCGTGGACCCATGCTTTTAAGAAGCCAGCACATGGTCAGTCAAGATTTTCCCTTCAAGTGTTCTTGGCAGAGTGGCGTTAAAAGCATTTTCGAAGCAACGCCCTTCAACCCAGCTTCCTGGTGGTTAGCAGGGAATGGAAAATGGATGCCTGTAGTACTCCCTGCTGTCTGACTGCTTTTTGGCTGCAGCAGCAGCAGCATTAGATGTTGTTGTCGTTGTTCGGGTGCTAGTCCCTATATCCCATATTCCCACATTCCACATAGGAGTCTTCAGGGCGCGAAGTCAAAGTTTGTGGGCTCTGCTTGAAAGGTGCAGAACTTGCTTGTGGCTAGCAGGGAATGAAGCTATGGAACAGCGTGGAAACTGCACGACGGAGGTGTAGGCTTCAGGTGGTAATTCAAGAAAGAGGCATGCCCAAGGAAAATGGAAACTGTTATCCTACCTGGGGACGTGAGTTTAGGGTTTGTAAGGAATGGAGTACTGGGTCAAGGAGTGTAAACTACTATTGGGATCCATCCCACCATCCCACCCCTCGATTCCTTAGGAAAAACCAGCAAAATTCCTGGTGTAGGGGAGCCATGTAGGAGCGAGCCCCCAACGGTTCAACGTGCATAGAGACCATGACCCTACGGAGTGCTGTGTACATCTTGCCGTGTCTTTTCCTCCTCAATTAGAGTATTCAGAGATAAAATGCCAGCCCTAGACTATAAGCCCTGACTCATCTAAATCCAAACGCTAAACTTTCCCTCCTCAAATGGACATGGAACCTGAAGGGGTAGACTACTGTCCATCTAATCGAAGGCTACATAGGATGCCACGTTAATTTAAATGAGCGTTAACCATCTATATGAAACCCTAAAACCTGTAATGATGCGGTCGCTTCCATGTTCTGATTCAATATGCTAATCCTGACTCCATGGCTCACTGCGTCTTGGGAATGAGGTTGTTAACCTTCAATGCGCGTTCCTCGCCGGAGCCGTAGACTTTGACGACCTGAGCGCCCGCGACAGCGTGATTAGGAGTGAAGTATGCCGCAAAGCTTCCAAACCATGGATTTTTGGAGGAGCTCGTATCGGAATGGCTATAGAATTCCCGGGTGGGATACGTTCAAACTAGATGTGCAGCTCTCAGTCGGAGAAGTACCAGGTACAGGAACCTCCATTGATACAGGGGAATTTAGAAGAATTTCAATTCCCAATTTAAGGCCATCTTGGTACTATTCCCTATATAAGCCACTGCATGCTATGGCCAAGTGGCATGCTGAAAAGCATACCCCATACTACACAGTTAATGAGGCGTAGGAGCTAGGTCCGGTTAAGTAGATAGAATATAGGGACTATATAGCGATAATGGAAAGGAACATGGAAACTACTATAATGGGTCCCCCTTAAGTAGATAGAATATGGGGTATATGGAGATCTTATTGAAATTTACTCAAGGCCATAGCCTATCTACTTAAAGGGGACTATAGATCCTTAAATCAACAGGTTCAGAAAATCTGCGGTCTGCTTGGCGTTAAATACGTGCGCTGCTGGTGCGCTTTTGGATCAGGGCTAAGTTTAGATGTTGCCAAGGCTGACCTATGTATCACCAGAGCTTAGTAAATCAGAACCACGTTCGAGCTAAAGTCTAAACTCCTAGTATCCCCTTTAATATCCCCGAAGTACTCCCATATATAATCCCCATACAAGCCCCATGAAGGAGTTTAGATGATGGCTCATGTGGGATGGGTCCCTTAAAATCAGGGTCCAACGTATAAGGTAGGGGCTTAAACCCTTAACCTTAGACCCTAATGTCGTGTCGAAGTCGATTTGATGTACCCAGCACCCTAAAGTTGTACAAGGAACATTGGATCATGATTCATGATGTGGTTAGGTGGACCCCCTGCCCAGTAATAGTGACTATAAGGGATAATGGTAACTGTATCAAGGTCCTCTCATGTTCCTTTTCTCGGGGGGTCCTCTTAAGATGTTGATAATTTTTCAGGCTTTACATTACGTGGTCATCTGGCTCTAGCCACCTGCTGAAAAGCATGGGTAGAGTTCGAGGCTTTGCCTCTTGACCACAATGAATCAACGTCACAACTACTTTCTGGGTTCATGAGTGGGTATACCTCAACTTGTTAAAGCCCCATGTATGAATATACTTTGTTCTGACTGAAAGAAAACCTGCCTTTAACCCAGATTATATCTACTAATGAACCTGCAAGTAGGCTGTCCATGAGTGTCAGGGCCATTAAAACGAGTCTCCAAAAATAGAAGCCCTGTGATCTGCCCCTTCATCTCACTGCGCTTGTCAGCTAGGCATCCAGCTAGCCGCTTCTTCTCTCCATCGAAGGACTGCACGAATCCTTCCCGTCCTTGGGCACGAGTGCATCATCGCACTGGTACTTATGCTGCAGTTGCCTGACATTCTGGGTGCCTTGCTGGGGCCCTTCTGTTGGGAGTGATTTTGGCGACATATGTACAGGAGGAGGGACACTTTTGGAAAAACACAAAACATCATTCTGGAGGGTTCAGTAGAAGGCAAAAAAAATTGGGGTGTCGGATGCCAAAACATGCACATCTTCCCCCTGTCAAGACAAGATGCACACTTGCCAGCCCACTCAAACAACTGCACAATACACGCTAGTTGAGCAGGGGTTCTGTTCTTTGCCCAGACAAGGCAACATGGTATTCAGGGGATGGAATAAAAGACCTGAAATATTTGCATACGGAGCGCATCCTCTTTATGGAAAACACTTCGTCGGGCAAATTGTAAGGTGCTGGAGGGGCATCACCACACATCCTCCGGCTAGAAGTCCATGATTTCCTGCAAAAATCTTAATTTTGATGCTCCCTGGGCATTCTCTGAGGCCCAAGAAATGAGCCTCGTAAACTTCAACTCCAAGCCCACAGCCGTAAACCCTTAGCCCTACTCCCCAACCACTAAAACCCTAGACCGAATAGCTAGACCCCAGGTCTCAAGCCTGAAGCCCTAAACCCCTCTCAACTCGAATCCCAAAAGCTTATACGCCTTAAAACCCCAACGTTCTGCTTCTTTAGGCGATCCCCAGAGTGACCGCGCTCAGGGTTCAGGGTGTAGGGTTTCTGGTTTACGGCTTGCTTATTGATTCGGTCTCCACACACGGAGTGCCACGCACGGAAAGGAGATTTTGGGGCACGTTATGGTCCAGTTATTTTAGGATAACGGAATAACAAGAATAATGAACAATATGAACAAAAACAATGGTAATTCTTCTGGCTTCTGGAACATGAACCCCGGATGACCTCTCTTAGAGGGATGCTAAGGTGCCCCCATATGTGGTAGTTTCCCTACACAGGGGGACCCCAATATATACGCCAATATACTATAGGCCTTTTCATGGGTACCCCCGAAAAGTTACGCCTAATTTTAGGAAACCCTTAACCTCTAAAATCCCAATATAACCCCCATATAGTCACAATATAACCCGTATAATCCCCTTTAAAGGTACCGAAGGTACCCCTAATTTTGGGAAACCCCATATGACCTACAGACATTCCACGTTAACCGATTCCAAACGAGGATCCGTTCAAGGCTTTGCCGGCCTCGCTCTGGAGGCCTCCTGGCGCGCGTCTCAAGATAACGGATCTCCGTTGGGGCTTACCTGGACCTTGGGTGTCCTACCTTTTTGGGGATATATCCTATAAATATGTAGAACGGAACCCCAAAAAGGAAGGACATCCAGGGTCCGGGTAGAGTTTAGGGTTGAAGCTTCGGGGGTGGGGGTTTTAGGGTGTAGGGCTTAAGGTTCAGCGTTAAGGGTTGAGGGTTCAGCCTTTAGATTTTAGGTTCCAGTGTCTGCTTTTGAGGCTCCTGAATGTGTTTGTGTTCATAAGGTTAAGCGCCTGGGTTTTGGAGTCTGCTTTTCAGGGCCCAGTTTGTAACGCTTCAGATTCGATGGGCGATTTCAGGGTTTAGGGGCGCTAGTTTTGTGATCTCTGGTTCCCTAAACGCTAAAGCCTAAACCCTAAACCCGTAAAGCCTAAACCCCTCAACCCTCAACGGGATTCAGAGCTTGGGATCCAGGTGTCCTTTTTGGGTTCCTGCAATGGAGCTTGTTGCCTGGGTAACATATGGGGACCCAAGTTTTGAGAAAAACCCACCCGTTGGGCACCGAAGATCCAAGCATAAGACCCTGCACCTTGACTCCTAGGTGCAAAAACCTTGGCTCTCCATGGAAGAGACCAGGTGCGGACATGCTGAAGATACTTGGGCTTCCCGTGAGTATGTAGGAACCCTGATTTTCCGCAGGCCCATGTTAGGCAACACGGAACCGTTGCGCAAAGTCGTGCTCTCTTGCATTCTCACTGACAATTTAAGACCACAATAAGACTCAAACCGGCAGGCCAAATCCCCAAGCACACTGTGTCACCCACACGTTACAGTAATCTTTTGAGGCAGCGTGTAGTAGGCTTGGAGAAGAATAGTTCCAAACCTAGGAGATACTGTCGCTTGTTGTTCACCCTTCTAACCTCAACCCCAAGCCCTACACAACCATCTTGCTACTTATTCAGACTCGTACTTCAGACTTAATGGTTCTTAGTAGGGAATATGGGAATATGCTACACAAGAATTTTCCATGGATTGTAATCCCACATGCCCTACTAAGAACCTGTAAGTAGAATTGCAAGTAAGCGGCTGATCTTCACCTTGGTTCGCAAGAGGCGTCCAGAGGAAAATGGAGAGGCCTCAAGGGCCTAGGGCTTAGGGCGGAGGTTCCTCGGCTCACGTTACCTAGACAGTTGGCTTCGGGTACTGCATACCAATGGGCTCCGGTAATCGGAGGGCAACTATGGGTTTTCACCAAGCATTTTCACTTACCAATGAACCTCCAAGTGCGGCTTCATAATGAGGCTCCTGATGATTTGATGTCTTTCCCTTCCAGCTCTCAAGCTCAGAAATCTTGAGGGCTAAGCTTATGGTGCTTCAAACCCCCCAGACCCCTAAGCCCCAATGTCTATACCCCATATGGGAGTATCTCAAAAAGAGGGGGCACCCTGCAGCCCTCGGGATCGCAGCAATATGTGGAAACTAGCGAGGGATCATGAGGGTTCCATTGACGGATTCGATGAGCGGAATAGTGAGAACCTCCCACATAGCCTAAATGCAAGACTCAACCCCGGACCCAACACCCTAAACCCTATGTAAACCTAGAGAATCCCCTATACAATCCCTATAGAACCCTATATAATCCCAACAACCCAAACTCCAAGACTTCTTTGAGACAATGGCGCAGGACCCCCAACAAGACGTTGTGGGGGGCTCTGCTCATGTAGCACACAGAGCTCCTGTGCTTGTAGGGGTTATATCGGGGTTATATGGGGGTTATATGGGGATAACGGAAAAGAAAATGGAAGCTACTATAATGGGGTTATATAGGGTTTAAGGTTTAGGGTATAGTCCCCCTTCAACAGGGGGTGGAGTGAAGGGTGTGGGGGAGGCTAGGAAGTGTGAGGATTTGCAGCGTTGGAATCCTTAACTGCCGTTGTTTTCTCATTGGTTTAGGCTATGCCTGGTGTGAGGCTGTAGGGATGATGGCGCAGGTCTCTTCATCCTTCAGGGATGGGTTTCCGATTTCGGAGAGTTTGGGGCATGGGGCTTGGGATTTGAGGTTGAGGGATTTGCTTCTGGTTGGTACTTGGAATGATAGTAAATTCATTGAGCGCTACTCACCTATCCTCTTCAGAAGTCCCGTATGAAACGACTATGCACACAGCAGGACCAACAACCCGATGAAACTCGATACTCCCGCAACACTCCACTCTAGCCCCTCAGCCGAAGGGGCAGCGGAGCAGTGGACTTGAGCACTGCTAGTGGGGTATGTGCACAGACTATGCAAAGAAGACTATGGGAATTCCCTCTCTCAACCCTCAACCCTCAACCCTCGTCATAAAGGCGTATGAAGTGATTCCAGAAGGACTTCTATCAGATTCCCATGCCACTCGAACAGCGCCCGAAACCCGAAACCATAAACACAGCAGCACGCTTCGTTCTTGTCCTTGTCAGATAGCCGGATGCTCACCCATCCAGTCTTTGGCCCGCTGCCTGCAGCTAAGGAATTTCGGTTTAAGGTTATATAGGGGTTTATCGCGGCTACATAGGGATAATGGAATAGAAAATGAAAACTACTACTTAGGGTTTAGGATTTGGGGAGACTGCGGGAGTAGGCCCTGTGATCATTTCCGCATATTCCCTTGATCTCTATATCCGGCACGTGCAAAAAACCTACATGGATACACACCCTATGATGGGGTCTATATGCGCTATAGTCTAACTCCCACATCTAATCCCCAATATAGCCCCCTTTTAAGGAGTCTAGATTATATAGCTCATAGAAAATCTATGAGCTCCCTGTGCTGACCAGTACCAAAGTTGCATAAAGAGCGAGTCAAAACTGCATAATCATAGGACGATTCGAACTGGGTAGTTCCCAAAATAAGGGTCCCATTTTGGTACACCTCAGCGTTAGGTGTCGTAATATGCTCTATTACCAAAAGGGTCTCATAATTTTTGAAAACAAACCAAATGTTTAAGATATCTTTGGGCGTATGTTAGTGGAGCAGCTACAGCCCGTGAGGATGCAGCAGTCATGTATCAAATGCACACCACAGCAGCCTTCCTAACCTGGAATCCTAAACCGTCTGCACAAGACGCCTGAATACCTACTATATGCCTGTGCGTACATAACTATAAATACAGTATACCCCAAAGCCCTAAAATCCCACACCGACATAAACCATACCCCGAAACCCTAAACCCTACATAACCCTATTATAATAGTTTCCATTTTCTTTTTCATTATCCCTATACAACCCCTACATTATATCGGCTCCTAGATCACGCAACATCCTACTGCAAGTATCAGGGCTTTCCAGGCCGCAGGCCTTCGGCAAGCCTCAGCTTGCAATATGCTGTTCACTCCATGTGTATCTTAAACTGGGGTCTTGGGGTGGAAATTCAAGGATAATAACATAGGGATTCAAGGTGAATAATGTAACTACAAGTATTACATAGGGTGTAACGGCATCTTCGACTATGATTACGTAAGGCGTTTAAGGCAGCGGAAGAATATACAAGTATGGCAGGTCCTAAACTTCAGAATAAACCGATTCAACCCTGAACCCCTCAACCCTAGACACCAAACCCCTACATGCCCTAGATTGCCCTAGGGTTTAGGGTTTAGGGGTTTAGGGCACCATACCCCGACATGCCCTAGATTGCCCTAAACCCCAAGGACACCCCTCACCAGGCTCTGCTCGTCAACCCAGAGTCTCGAGAAGCCTAAACCATAAATCTATCTGAGCTATATAAGGGGTTGCAAAAGTCCCACCCCCCAGGGTTTAAGGGGCTTATAAGGGCTATATAGGGCTTAATAAGGCCATAAGGCCTAATGGGGTTGGAAATCTGGGGGGGTTCCTTTTGTATAGTCCCTTACTATAGTCTGCACTCCTTGAAGAGGGTTCTATTGGGGATTAAGTATTATAGAAGTTATTAAGGGTGATACTGGGAGTTCAGACGATAGCTCATACGGAGAGTCCCCTAAACCGTGACCTCTGCGGAAAAAGTCCTCTGACCTTCCTACAGCAAGTGCGGCTGAGGCACTTGTAGCACAGTCCTCAGGTGGCCACTTCTCGTTTGGTTCCGCTTTAAGCAAAGACCCAATCCCCAAAAGGATCCATGATTTTGAGGGCCACACTCAGGGCTTTGGGGCTTTGGATTTGGGAGCCTTACACGGCCCGGCGGCTTTTGAGGTTCAATTTGCGCTGCAGGGCTTGTATCGTGTGTGCTCAGGGCTTCGGAGAGCGAGGGTCAAAGATGTGTAGGTGTTTAATTTATGGCTTGCTGTGTAAGACAGATGATCCGATCGAATTGTGGACTTTGGAATTCTCCGGCTGCCAAGTGCAACGCAAAACTGGCATATCTGTTTGAACCAATTGCAAAGTGCATGGGCAGACTCCAAGGTTGCAAGGTTAGCACACTTCTAAAGTGTCAGGTGGTATGATGCTTCACCTTCACCGCACATAATAATAGTAGAAATAAGAATACTAGTAGTAACAATGATAGTGATTGCAACAGTAATAATACGAATAACAATAACATTAGTACTACCCCCTGGGTGGTTCTGTTGCGGATCCCTCGCTTTAAGGTAGCTGGGCGTGGCTTTGCAGAATCGAGCTGGATACAACTCGCAGCAAGACATAGAATGCTCACTTTAAGACTGCCGACCTTATGGTGTATGGGTTACCTGTTCTGCATTTGGAAATAATCCCCGCCCCTAACATTTAACCCCCCAAACCCCTCAACCCTCAAAACCCCTGTCTTTGCAGGACTCGACCTGCATATTTAGATGCTCAAACACCAAGCCAAACCCAACATACCACACCTTAAACACTCAAGGAATAACATTTTCTCACATCGTCCAAACTCTGCATGCTGCGGCCGCAACCTTACTGGCGATAAGAACAAAGTGCCCGAAGTCATCCACATATTCACCCTCCTCATAACAGTCCCCGCAAAGTACTCCTTCCTTTCTCACCATCCCTAAACCTTCGATGTTGTAGCTAGCAGATTCAATGTTTCATGCCTTGTTTATGTTCTGCTATCCGCCCCAACCCTAAACCCTAACTCACACAAGTAGCTACCATGTTCTTGTCCATTCCTTCATCCCTAAACCGCCCCAAACCCTAAACCCCTAAACCCCCAAACCCCTGAACCCCTGAACCCCTGAACCCAAAACCCTAGACCCTAAACCCTAAACCCGCAAACCCTTCAACCCTAAACCCAAAACCCCAAACCCATAGATCCCTAAACCTCCCCAAACCCTAAACCCTGACCCCTAAACCCCGAGACCCTAAACCCCTAAATCCCTAAACCCACAGGAAACCAACCTGCCACCGGAGGCACGCTCGCCCTTCAAATCAATCTGCTCAAGCACGGCACCTGTTCCCAGGCGCGCCTGGCTGTATAAGGGTTAGGGCTTAGGGTTTAGGATTTAGGGTTTCGTGTTTAGGGCTTAGGGTTTAGGATTTGGGGTTCAAGGATTTTCGGGATTTCAGCAGGGGTCTGGGACTAGGAGCTAGGGCTGCGGACGTACAAACTCATAGTTACATGTACATATATATATATACATATATACGTAAAAATGTGTGTGCATAGATCATGTTCTACCTATAGTCCCCCTTAAGTAGATAGAATATGGCTTTGGGTATATTGTAGTAAGGTCATATACCCCGTATTCTATCTACTGAAGGGGGACTACAATCCTTTGTGAGCCTCATTCAGGTTGGGGCCCGGAATGATTCCTCTACCTAGGATCGTCTGACTGTGACGGTGAGGGAGGCCACAACGACTGCTACACAACTGCTCCTGCTTGGGTACTAAACCCAACCTGTAACAGTTCATATTAGGGGTCAGATTAAGAGCTATATACAAGCATATTTATTAAAACACCGTTACAGAGTGGGGGCAATACCAAAGCTCTTGCTGATATTTACTCTTCTTCTTCTTCTTCTGAGAGCGCCGCAACCGCCACCGCCACCGCCACCGCCGCTACCACTCAACCACCATCACCGCTAATGCTGCTGGCACTGGTACTGTTTTTCCTGGTGCTATTAGAACTAGAATCGCAGCGGAGTTAGCAGCCACAGCCATAGCAGCAACACTGCAGGCATCCCACAATTGGTGCAGATGCTCGAAGGCTGAAAGTTGTGTGAAGCGTAGGGCCAAGGCTCTGATAGAACAAGGATTGCATCTGCAGACACACGCGAAAGCCGGGGGTTCTCTTAGGGTCCCCTCAGGGGCGGTAGGGGATTATGTGGGGAACCACTTGACAAACTCCCATTTTGGGAGGCTCTAGAAGTTTTGCGTCTCAGCCCTTACCTTTCCAACTGAGTCTCTGAGCGTACTTGGGCAAAGGTCTGCTCGTGTGGGTGTGTCCTACTAAGAGCCTCCCTGAAACTCTTTATTCCAGATCATTGTTTGAAGGAATGTATGTTGGTCGTCTCTTCCAGGCAGCACACAAAGAATGAAGCATCGTGGTACACCCGACTGCAACTCCCGATGCGCAAAAAACTTACTGGACAACAGCAGGGAAGGGGAGGGATAGGCTTCAGGGACTGTTATAAGGGAGTATATAGTGACTACTGCAGGAATCCGTTCCTTCAATCTCTACTAACCACCAGTGGGAAAGTCTAGGAACCTGAATCCTAAACCCCCGCCCCTTTTGCCGCGTGCCTCGCACGCTGGCGATGTCCTCGAGCCATTCGCATCATTTGGGAGCTTCCAAAAACTTGTTTTTTGGGTGGTTCAAGGTTTGGGAGCACGGGTCCCCACATGTACCCCCGATTACTATGCTCCTTAAGCTGACGACCCCCGGAAAGGTGTCCCCCCTATTTGTTGGAAAATCCCATTGGCAAGTTCCCAAAGCATTGCGGGTCTGTTTTTGGCGCGGCCTTACAGTAGTGATTAGAAGAATCTTGAGGGAACACCCATTGTAGCAGCGCTCAAGGGTTTATAAGGGGAATGCCCATCTGGAGCAAGACTTCGAGCGGGCTGTCTTGGCAGCATCGTTCGGACTGTGAGGCGGGGTAGGAAGGATTTCAACCCAAGCACGTAAAGCTTCTGGTAAGAATTCTTATCACGAGGGTGTTCAAGTCCTGCAACTGAGAGCTTGCCAGTGCTTTGAAGACTTGGAGCAAAGAAATCCTAAATCATCACAAGAAGTCTTATTCTGTCTGATGAAGATTATGCTTGTTGTGCAGAGTCTGGAAACTGATGGTATTTTTTGTGGTAATGAGAATGTAGGTGGCTTAAAAAACCCTAGATACTAAACCCTTACACCGACCAAGCTCCCAAACCCTCAGCTCCAAATCCTCAACCCTGAACCCATAGACCCCAAACCCTAAATGGTAGTTTCCATTCTGTTTGCCATTATCCCAATATACCCAGACCCCAAGCTCTCAACACTAGACTCCTCACAAGGGACCCCAAGCCCGATTGGGTAGACTGTTTACTCGGACAGAAAAAATGAGAAGGACATAGAAGGACTCCTTCACAGGAAATGATATGCCGACCCAAGAATGGGTCTTCTCCGCTTAGGAAGAATATCTTGCGAATTTCGTATAAGCCCTAAATCCTAAACGCCAAGCCCCTAAACCTAAACCCCTAAACCCTAAACCCTGAATAACCCGCAAGCAAGGGATATAATGTCGGGATTTAAGGATTCTGAAGGATTCTGTAAGGATTCTTTTGAGAAACTCCCCTTGACCCGAGCCGTACCTTGGGACCATCAGGGGTTGTAAAGGGTTCCTGACGGGTTTAGAAAAGGTTTATATAGACCCTAAACCCTAAAACCCACAAACCCTGAGCCTTATAAGGTTTATATAGGGGTTCTCTGGGGTTATTATAAGGGTTCTACAGGGGGCTTATAGCGGCTATATAAGGTTTATATAGGGTCACTTTGTAGGTCCTGAAGTACCTCTACAAATCTTTATATCAAGGTTTAGGGTTTAAGGTGTGCATCAGTGGCGCGCGCGGGGCGGTTTAAGATTCCTACCCCCCAGACCCCCCTAGCAAGGGGGGCTTCCTTGTTCTTTTTCTCCCCCAGGTCTGGTGTTCATTCCTCATCACACCGCCGCAAAGAGCACTCTCAGGTCTTGAAATTTCAGAAAAAGGCTTTGAGCAACGGAGGCCTTGGCCGGCCTCCACACGTGGATCTCTTGGATTGGTGTACAGGATGAGGCCTACAAAGTTCAAGCACCTAAGAATTCTTGGGCGCCTCAGAAGCCTGGGAGACCCGTAAAAAAAGCTGGGAAAGCTTGAAAATTGAAAGGCTGGAAGGCCGTTCGGGTCTTGCAGGCCCTGTAATCCCCTTCATAGCTTTGGATGTTCTGGAGAAATTTGGAGAGGTTGGAGGCCCTGATAGGCCTTGGGAGGGGTTTAGGGGGACCTGGGAGGTCCTGGCAGTTGCTGCTGGGGACCCTAAGCCCTGACTGGTCCCGAGGCTCGAGCACCCATGTATACGGTCAGCGGCGCTCTCACCAGTTTAGGGTTGAGGGTTTAGGGATATTGCCTTCCAAGAATGGACAGTCAAACGAAAAAGAAAGTGGAAAATGAAATGGAAACTGGGATCATATAGGTGTTTATATGAGCCATAGTCCACACTCCTAGTCCCCCTGAATCACCCCTATATTAATACTCCCCTATATAACTCCCTTCAAGGAGCTTAGACTATAGCTCGTGTACCATTTTTTACACCCACATAAATCCACGCGGGAAAGTTGCACCCCGAACCCTAAACCCTAAGCCCTAAATAGTAGTTTCCATTTTCTTTTCCATTACCCCAATACAACCCCAAAAACAACCTAATATGACCCCTATATTCTGTCTAAACCCTAAACCCTAAACCCTTAAACCCTAAACCCGAAAAAACCCTGAACCCTAAACCCTAACCCCTAAACCCTAAACCACTAAACCCTAAACCTTAAACCCCTTAAACCCAACACCCTAAATCCTGAACCCCATTTTGAGGCAAGGCGGCAAGGCGGCACCCTCTCTTACCAGGATGCCTGCCACGTGTGCCACAGGGGGGTTATGGCTTGGGGTTTAGGGTTTAGGGTTTAGGGCTTGGGGTTGAGGGTTTAGGGTTTAGGTCATGTGGGATACAGGTATATAAGTATGTACACAAAGCTGAAGAAAATTTAGGGCTTGGGGCACGCCAAGATGCAGGAGTCAGCTTCCTGATGCTCAGGGTTGGGGGCATTTTTGTTCGGTTTCAGGGGGCCAGGCTTGAAGGACGACGAAAAAGGACAATATCAGTGCCAGTATGTAATGTATAAGAGAAATAACACACGCAGAGGTAAAGTTGATGGGATGCAGCCCTTAAGGTATGGGCTTATGTTCTTATACTCATTACACTCCCCCCAACTGACATGGAAATCAACATAGCCCCCCTTTAAGGGGCCTATGGTCTTTATAGGCCCCTTTTTGGGTTTCCATGTTGGTCTCCGGTAACCCGTTGGCCTTTTCGTGCATTACAACTGGCTCTAGTCCGTCTGGATCCACCGAGTCCTTGTTTAACAAAAGGTTTGGGCACCTAAACCCGAAACCCTAAACCCTGTAACCCTACACTCTTCAAACCTAAACCCTTAAACCCGAAACCCTTAAACCCCAAACCCTTAAACCCTAAACCGTAAACCCTAAGCCCTGAACCCTCGAAGATGGGTGTGATGGGTGTTATGACCATCATATTGAGTACAATTAGGTCCAAGTGATGGGGGTGCGGCTACCAAAATCCTGTTGCTATTGAGCTGGCATTTATGTGGTTTCGTTGGTTTTTTTCTGGCTGTTGGTCACATATGACGTAGATTGAATCAGGTGGTGTCCCTGAAGTTCCAGTACACTTAACTTAAGCTACTTGAAAGATTCCTTCTTGCAATGCGTTTGCTTGCGAAGGAAAACAAAACTAAAAAGTTCCGTAGGGATTTCACACAAGGCACCACGTCTGTAGTTACTTGTGGTGAGGTGTCGCTGCCTTCAAGAGATTTAAGTGCTAAGGTGCTGAGTAGCGCATTCTATAACCCATTGTAGTAGTTTCCATTTTTTCCATTATCCTAATATAACCCCACTATAGATAATATAGGGTAGTATAGGGTACTAGTCTGAAAATGTTTGACATCATAGCCAACAATTTTCTCTTGCCTCTCCTCAAAGGAGTTCAAATGGATCCGCGTGAGTACACGCATCAGGGGCCAGGATTCAGAACATGTGCCGCCAGCTGGCCGGTAACTGTTCTGCGCAAGGCCTAGAAAACAGTATCCATCCGTGACTGATGAAAATGTGTCATTCAAGCTCTTTCGTACAGATTCTTGGTGCATGCGCAACATTCCTCCCACGTCACCTTCCTGCACAATGATCCCTCAATACACTGGCTGAGCCCCAGCACATGAACAGCAATTCCTTCATTTCAGTTGTTGGGCAAGCATGGGAAGCCTTTCAGAGGGGCTACTCTGCTACTCTTGCACGTTACCACAAAAAAAATTCCCCTACAAAAGAGCGAGTAAAGCCTACAGGTGCCCGAACAACAGCTCCCCAGGAAGGATCTAGGATTGAACTCCAAAATGCACCCAATACAAGAACAACATCTCAAGTTGAAAGGGCCTCCTTTGTCGGCACCACCAATGACTTCCCACCTTTTCAAGACAAATGTCGTGCTTGTTTTGGTTTAGGGCTCGATCGTGGATGCATGCAGATGTTTCAGTGGTAAGAAGAAGTGGGTGGTACTTGCAGACCCACAAAAGTATTGAGTAGATGCACGTATAAATTAAACAGCAAGAAGTGAAATCAATAAATTTCCCAAATTGCCACCATGGCCTCGAGAAAACAATTCTGAAGCTACATGAGCTATAGTCCAAACTCTTAGTACACTCCCTTGTAACCCCTGTAATACTCCCCTATATAATCCACCATATAACCCCCTTTAAGGAGTTGAGACAATAGCCACAAAACAAACCCATGTTTAGCAAGCAAAGCAAACAAACATTGACACGCACTGTAGTGGCAGCTTTCTTTTTCCGTCCTTTCTTGCGGTGAGGTTTTTAATACGGCGTGGCCGAGGGGCTCCAGAAGAAACAGGATCAGATAGGAACCATGCAAGGACCGTTCAGGGTCTAGGGTTACGGCTATACTCGGGATCTATGGCCAATCTAGAAGGTTAACTGACTGATTGCCAGTAGCTGCCCAGAGACTTAAAACCACTAGGGCGGATGTCCTTGCTTCAGGAACGCTTGGATACGAACTCGGTAATTACTAACTTTGAGCTTCAAACGCGTTTAACCAGCTAAAGAAATGTGGAGTTGTTAAAATTAATGGTGCCCCTCTAGCCCTTCAGCGGAAACCCCAGACCGCGAGACCCCAGTCCGTGACACTGCTTCGTAACGTAAGTTATGAAGTATGGGTCCCTCATTCTTGCCTTTTAGGGTTTAGGGTTTGGGGTTTAGGGTTTGAAACAAATGAAATCTGTACACGAATGTGTAAAGCATTACCAGGACTTTACAACATATATCTCTATATGGACTACAATCAGTATTTCCAACATAAGTTCATGGACATGGGTTTCTTATTAGGGACTATATGGGGGACTACACTAAATCATGTTCTACTTTAGTATTAGGTCTAGCCTTCAGGGCTTATTCTTAATGATTCTAATCAAGCCCCAAACCCCTAAACCTAGACCCTAGACCTCACACCCTAGACCTCAAAACCTTCAAGCCCGAAACACGAAAAATCTCAGCTGAGAAAGCTGACGGTGGGGCCCCGCGCAGGCTGGGAAATCCGATGCTAACAGACGACTGCTTGGAGGTCCATCGGTAGGAACCATTCGATTACATGCGGCGATATAGAAATAGCCACGTAATTCTGAATAGCTGCACCTAGGGTTGTAAGTACCCCAGTTCTGGCAGCTGCTACCCTGCGATGTTTTCACCCATTATAAAATGAACCTCCAAGTGAGGATTGCGGCGCGCCAAAAAGACCCCAAACATGGAACTGACAAGGGCTCTGGGATAGGCCTTCAAATAAGGCTTCATGTAGGTCTAGCGATTTAGGGGTTGGGGTTTGGGGTTGAGGGTTTAGGATTCGAATTTCCAAACATGGCCCCCTCATGTGCCCGAACATGCTATCTTGGACCAGAGGCTTACGGTTGAGTGTTTGGGGTTGAGGGCTTAGATTTCCAAGATATTACGCATCGGCAGCATCAGCAGTACTAGGCGGACGTTGCAACCCCAACAACAAAAAAAAGACCCTATAACTATCAAAGGACCTCAGTGGCATCCTAATTTTTGAGGGTTGGGGCTACAAAATACACTGTCTAAGTAAACCTGTCCTTCCCATAGTCACCTAAACCCTAAACCTTAAACCCTAAACCCTCAACCCTAATCCTCATGGCGAACATGGTATTAGCACCCTTTCCTCCCTCCCGTCACATCTCTACTTGTAAATATGGAAGTACAATCCAGGCCGCGTGCCAGGTTCCCGGCCGGAGCAGGCGGCGCCGGACCAAGCGGAACACATTATGCTCTTTACAGGCCCCAAGGCTCTGACGGGGGAATGGAAAGGTCCCAAATTAAGCATTTAAGGTTTAGGATGCTGTGGGTCCACTCCCTCCGGAGCAGCCCCTCCCTTTGCCCCACTTCAGAATCAATGGGAAGCCATGGGAAGCCACACATGGGGTGGCATCAGCGTGCTCCGCAAAGGTCCTCTGTGCCTGTAGCCGCGAGGTATTGGGGAGATGCACGGCTTCCAGTGCCCAGTCATGCACGAATTGCTGGAAAGGGTGCCAGCCCCAGCAGCTGTGCGGTATGCAAGATTCAGCCGGCTGCGCCGGCGTGCGGACATTGAAAGACGGCCGTGCACCCAAAGCTGCTAGTACCATGGTCCCTCATCTGAGCCTCTAGGTTTAAAGTTGGGGGGCACAGACACAAAGACAAGGTCCGCACGGATGTATGAAGACGCATGTTTATTTGCAACGTGCAGTTGGCGCACGTAAAATCTGGAATGGAAGGGGCGCCTGGTAACGACAAACGTATGTATAGCTGGGCACGTCCGCGAACCCAATGACAGACACCGCTTGGGACTTCTTTAGGGCATGATCTGTTTCGAGCCGCTGTTCCAGGTGGCTGCATCGGGGTCCGCGGCATAGCCAATGGCCTGTGCGAGAATCATTCAAAAATGCCCCTGTCGGGCCGCAGGAAATCTGCGAAGACTAAAGACTTGAAACACCGTTTTTCTCAAGGCTGGCAAAGGCGTCCTGCAGCCACTTGGTTGCTGGCCCTCTCAGCGGCCATGACTTCCAACTCCGCCACAACGGTCGGGAACTTCTGGCTGCCGCTGCTCAAGACGGTCTCGCAGAAGTGGTTGCACTTCACACGAAGCCTTTCGAGAGCAACTGCAACGTGGGCCTTGCCCTGTGGTGCCA